>BGZK01001469.1:0-146632 GCA_005406025.1 Eumeta japonica
AAGTCGGCTACAAAAGGTAATAGCTACAGCAGCCAATATCGCACAATAACCGGTAATATGATGCATGAGAATTCCGTACATACATAATAATACGGCTTGGAGTAAGTTAAAATTTGTTCTATTTCCCTCGTATTAATTATTGAGGTTTATATATAAAGATGAAAACAAACGTAACATCAATGTCACAAATTAGATTTAATTTTGCATTTGCGATAAACAATCTAATATTTATTTTTATATGGTTTACGTAATAAAAAGGAAACAAATTATTTTCAAGAAAGGTTTAGCATTAGCACTATCGTTAGAATCCATTTTGAATCAAGTCTTTATCTTAAAATTGTTGATTCATATTTCAGTCAAACCAGTTATTTGATAAAAAGGTTACGTAAAAATTATATAATGAATGTAGAATAGCTCGCTTCCGCTACACCGCGCCGTAACGTATTACTCGAACTGCAGCAATAAACAATTATAAATTGTTATAACATATGACATTTCCCGTATGAGCGGTAAACCAAGATGTCCGTATTGATTCCTAGTGAATACAGTGGCGGCGCAGGCGGCGATTTTGGGCAATTTAGCATTACGTATTCATAACGGCTATGGAGCCGTTATAGTCACGTGGTTTATCTTAAGGCCTGTTCCACCATTGTCTGGGGAACTTTCAATTGAAGCCACCGTTCACTTACAGGTTATTTTACCAACATATTGCATTCCATCACCTATGACCAGCATTACTATGCTAAATAAAGAACCTGCGTGTATGGGATGCAACATCTGTATAACTTTAACCATCCAGTAAGCCGAAAATAAAATAGCCCTTTAATTATATAATCGGATTGTTATCCTTATTTGTATTTAAGTTGTATTCTCCAATTTAATGTAACATAATGAAAGTTTTATTTTCCATCATATTCAGATACATAGTTATGCAGATTTCGTAAAAAAATACTCTGATTATTGCTATATAAATTAAAAAATACGCTTCGTTTCGGACAAGATTCATTTTATAATTGTATGGTTTTGAAAAATATACCTCAGTAATATTTATCGCAAATTAAATACCATATACCTATAAGGATTTTTATAATTAATGGATATCAGTATTGAAAACAAACAAGTGTAAAGTCCCCAAAATAATTTTGCGAATCAGTGCCAAAAGTGTCTAATAAGAGCCATTGTGTTGTATATTCAACAAAAATAGTCGTTAACATTATACTAAAGTGATCATTATGGCGAAAAAGGACGCTGGATTGTTTTCAGTGAAACAACTAGTAACTGTATGAAATACGTGTTTTATTTTTGATCAATCTGTTATTATATATTATTTTGTGAACAATGGGTTCACAAACGTCAATCAAATGCCTAGAAATTTATCTAATCGAAACGATCGTTAGTGCCCTATTCATTTTAGGGTTCCGTACCTCAAAAGGAAAAAACGGAACCTCTTATAGGATCACTTTGTTGTCCGTCTGTCCGTCCGTCCGTCCGTCTGTCAAGACCCTTTTTTCAGGAACGCGTGGAGGTATGAAGCTGAAATTTATATCAATTACTCAGGTCTACTGTCCCTTGAAGCTGTGAAAAATCAAACTTCTAAGCCAACGCAATCAAAAGATACAGCCGTTTATGCCGCAAATTTTCGACACTTGCAGGGAATCAAACCTACAGGGTGCTTCCCGTGAACTCAGAATCTTGAAATTTGGTACGAAGCAACGTCTTATAGCATAGATAAAGGAAAATTACGAAACCATAAATTTTAGTTACATCATTATTATTTTTTTTAATAATTTTAAACTTACTACCCATTTCCTCAAACGCGTAGAGTATTAAATTGATATTCATACCAAATACTCAGGTCTATAATACCTTTAAGCTGTAACAAAATCAAACTTCTATGTCAACGCAATCAAAAGAAACAGCAATTTAAGCTGCATATTTTGAAACTCGCACTCGCAAGGGAATCAAACCTAAAAGTATTTCCAGTCGACCTAGAATCTTGAAATTTGGCATGAAGCAACGTTTTATAGCATAACATAAAGGAAAATTCCGAAAACCTTAATTTTTAGTTACATTACAAAATATATATATTTTTAATAAATATAAACTTATTACTTTTTTCCTCATGAACGCGTAGAGCTATCAAGTTGAAATTCATATCAAATACTTAGATCTAATTGCCTTTAACCCGTGAAAAAAAATTTAAGTCAACGCAACGCAAAACGCAAAAGTACAACCATTGATACCGCATATTTTGAAAACTCGCAACTACACGCAAGGGAATTAAAACCTAAAGACCACTTCCCACGATGAATCTCGAAATGGTAAAACGAACTTTGTAAACCTTGCAGGTTTGAAAGGAACCCTGGTGCGAGTCCGACTCGCACTCCTGGCTGGTTTTAATTGTTTCCATTTGTTTCGATTGTATTCCCTTGACGCGCCGCGCTTTGACGCCGCAGGCCGCGCGCGTCGTGTCTTAGATATCCCAGCATTTTGTTTCAGTAGACGGGTCGGCGGCGGACGCTGTGGTGAGCAATCGCACTCTGGCATCAAAGCAGCGCGCGAGGAATGCTGCGGCAAGGCGATGACGTGACGCGTGCCGTAGTTTTTTTCAGAGCTATTATGTTTCGCACGTACGTCGTAGGTTGCCACAATCATAGTCGGACAATTATCGTTTCGTCACAAAAAGTACAAAATATAACCTCAAAAAAACCTAAAAATAGGCCAGTACACTATTACCAACATAATCAACCGAGTGACAGTAATATTACACCTCATGGCCATAAAGATTCGGTGACATTAAGTCCATTGATACCAACTTCAAATTTGAAATACTACCAAATTACTGTTGCCAAAGTTACTGTTTAGTTTTCCCGACAAAATAGAAAAAAGGTTTGAGATACTATGGGCTAAGTTAGAAACAAAACTTCAGTGACAAAATATGTTATGGGAGCGCTGGAGAAGAAACTAAAATTGTTATCGCAAAAATCTATATTAAAATCAAAAGTTTCACTAGAACTAAAACTAAATAATATAGAAAGAGAAACGTAAACATAACCTAATATTTTTGACCGAAGAGTGGGAAAATACAGAACATGAAGTAGATCATATTAAAATGCCATAACAGAAATCGGAATACCGTTGAGAGCCATGAAATTAGTAAAATTTATAGAATTGGCCAGCACACCAGCCCAATAAAAACCGTCCTGTTGAAATTTCAATATAAGAAACATGAAAAAAAGCATATGAATTTGATAGATTAAGCCAAACTACCAGAGAAAATAAAAACCAAAGAAGATTATCCCAAGGAAATAATAGAGAAACGGAAACAATTACAGTCAAACTGGAAGAAGAGAGGAAAAAACGAAATTAGACCTATTTAAAGTATGATAAGTTAATTGTGAAGAAACAGATGAAAAACTTTAGAGATAAAAGAGAAGAGAAAAGAGAAGAATCCACCTTACCTAAATTCTCAACTCAGAAAATAGCACACCCTGAATATTAAACGCCTTACAGGCCCATCGGCAAAAACAGTAGCAAAAGCAATATTAAAACCTAACGTTCTGACTTATGTTGAAAGAGGAAGATCACACTCCTTATCTGAACTTCCAAACTACTAGTAACTGTTTTTACCATCTACCACCAAAACAAATTAAAAGTAAACACAACAAATACTTGAAAATTTAAAAACGATAAGCCACCACCGAGATCCAATCAAGCAAGAACAGAAAATTCGATACCACAACAAGGACATCATCTCCCAATACGGCTGGTTCCCGAGGGAGAACTAGACCAAAACCTTACAACAAGACGAAATACAATCAACATTGCAACGCTTAATACTTGTATTCTAAGAACGCAGGGAAAGTTTACTCGCACTAGAAAACTCATTAATGAACCTAAATTATGACAGTTCAGGAATAAGCGAGATGAGAAGACTGGACGAGAAAATAGGAGAACTACATTTTATACCATAAAGGAGAAGTAGCAGGACAAAGAGGAGTTGGATTTCTGACAAAACAATAATTAAAAAACAATATTCTGTAACTAATCTGAATTTCTGATAGCAACAACAATGGACCAAGGTAAGAAATGGATAATTAAACTAAAGAGAAATCAATCCAACTATGAGGCACAAACGTAAAGAACAGAAGTTGGAACTGAGTAATATAGATCTCTCTACTCTAAGAAAAAAATGATCACGAAATGGATACTGGCAATCCAATAAGAAAATACAATTATGTTCCTCCTATACTTTTGTCAGAAGTGCCTAAGGCCATGCACTCCAAAAATTAGAAAGAGCTCAGGGCCTGACAACATTCCAAATAAGCTGTTGAGAGACACAGCAAATGAATTGAATCCCATCTTGACAACGTTGTTTAATAACGTCCTCAATACAGCTGTAATACCAAACTAGTGGGCAGAATCAAACATTGTTCTCCTAAATAAGAAAGGGCCCAGGCATTGGCAATTATAGACCAATAAGTCGCATATCTAACATTTACAAGATCTATGGAAAAGTAATATTGGAAAGAATAACAAAAAAAAATGGATGAAACCAACTGATAGAGTAAGCAGGGTTCAGAAGAAACTATAGTACTATTGACCGTGTACACATCATAAAATATATCTTGAAAAATACCATGAATACCAAAAACCACTGCACATAGTTTTTATTGACTACTTTAAAGCAATTGGCAGTTTGAATAACAGAGATGTTTGGTCATAGTTTAGACAGCTAGGAGTGGAAAACACCTACATTGAGATTATCAGAAACATGTACAGCAGCATACGTTGTAATCAAAGGAGATCTATTCCCCATAGGGGGAAGTCAGGCATGGAGATCCATTATCTCCAAAACTATTCATAGCTGTATTGGAAAACATTTTCAGATGTCTCGACTGGGAAGAGTATGGTCTCAACATCAATGGTTCCCGTTTAAATCATCTGAGATTCGCCGACGATCTCATCCTGATTGAAGAGGATCCAAATAAACTACAGGCAATTGTACAAAAACTAGCCATCAAAAGTAAAGAACTAGGTCTTGAAATCAATAAAAGCAAAACGAAATTAATAACTAACTCTATTGAAGTAGAGATAAAGCTAGATGAAAAAAGTCTAGAATGTCTTAGTGAATATGCTTATTTGGGACAAATAATAGAACCCAATGATCAAATGTCCAAGGAAAGAAATAAAAGGATAGCCATGAATCGAAGAAAAATTGGTCAATAAAGGAAATTATGAAGAGTAATGAACTAGTGTCTCAGTCAAAAGAAAACCTTTAATACTTGTATCCTCCCCTGCTTACATGGATGTTAGACCTGGTCCCTCACCCATAATCCCCAATGGGAGAAACAAGGTGCCAACGGGCAATGGGAGAGGAATAAAGCTCACAGATAAAATCAACCGATATAAGAAAAATAACTAAAGTTATTGACATATTCACTCAAATTCACTTCAAATGGGGTTGGACTGGTCACATGCTGCATTTCACAACAAATAAATGGAGTAAACAAGTTACCTAATGGTATCCCTGAGATGGTGTAAGAAACAAGGACACCCAATCAGGAAATGGGTGGTTGAAATACGTTTCACAGTGGACCATATTGGACAAGGGTTGAGTTGACACATTATAGTGGAAAGAGATGAAGGAGGCCTTTGCCAAAAAGCACACTGAACTGAGGATTATCATAAACAGTATCTATATACAAGCAACAATACTTGTATCTACACATCTAGTAATCAGAATAAAAGGTTATATTATTATATATCATGATTTTTAATTATTGAAAACACCATTGAGTTAATTTTCAGCTACATAGTATAGTTAGTTATTAGATCTTGGTGGAACTAAAACGAGCACTTCAAGCGATTATACGAGAAAAAAATAATCTGACCAATAGCTACTTACACTTAACTGACTAATGGTGAAAGAGGTCCTTAGAGAAAGAATCTTTTGTTTATAAGAAGTTAAAATAAACGAATAATTATGTAAGACAAACATCAACGTTATAATAGACTAACTTTCAAAGTTCCAAATGAGTAAATCACTGGAGCAATTAGGAAAATCATATTTTGGAAATTCGACATTAAACGTAGTAAAAGTTTTATCAACTCGCTTCTTGTCCGTCTGTTTGTTTGTCTGTTCGGGTGGAATTTTAGCAATCGATTTTAAATTAACTTTCCAATGAGCTACAAAGTTCAAATTTTGAACATAGTTGAAAGTGGAATGACGTGCAAAAAATGTGGAAAAACATAAAAAAGAAGAATTCTGAAATTCTGAACATGGTTCACTATTGGATGACAATGCGAGAAAATATAGAACAGTAGATTAAGAATGTTGTATTCACTATACAATTAAAATTTTAATAGAAACAATACAATTCTAAGTCAATTGCAAAATTTTACGCACTCCATACTGAGACAGAAATTAATAATAATATATTTTTAATTTATCACTTTCCCAAATCGGATAAAAAGTATTCAATATTTTCTAAACTTCAAGTATAAGAAGCGCATACAGATTTTCTTTCTAGACTGTCCTGAAAAATTTTCCTAGCAAATTTTTTACAGCTATTAAAATAATTTCAAGACGACCATGGGCGTATTTAATCAAAACAAAGATTTTCAGTTACAACTATTATAACAAGTTTCTTTAATACTCTGAGTTAGCTTCTTATTTTATTTCTTGGGACCTTTAATACAGATTTTTCATGTTTTTAATCAAAAAAAAATGAGTTTTAAAGAAATAAGATATTGTAGAAGTAAATAATTTTATCGAACATTAAAATTATAAGCAATTTTCAAGACAATGGTTTGTACTAGGGATGTTGCGAATATTCGCATCCGCATCCGCACATGCGGAACATCCGCATCAATTTCGACATCCTCATCTGCATCCGCATCCGCATAAATTGATGCGGAGCTGAAGCGGATGCGGATGTGCAGGTCGCGACATGAAAGAAAGGGAAGGCCCGGCGAGTGGCACGTCGACCGCGCGTGCTGATTGACCAATAGGAACGCGGTAATTTTGTTTCGGACTTCGGTGAATCGGTGACGGTGACGCGGCTCGCTTCTGTTTTGTTGTGACAACTGACAAGATCTGACTCGCGCGTTTGTTTTATTGTGGTGTAATTGCATACCTAAGTAACTGTATTGTTTACGTACGTAAGTTATTGTATTACGTTAAGTAAAGTGAGTGCTGTTTTTAATTCAAATTGACTTTTGTTAATGTCTTAGACAAGTGAATTATGCCACCACCTACGCAAAGTGAAATTTGAAACTATTTTAAACCCATTGAAAATGACCGGGATAAATCTCAGTGTAAAATATGTAGTAAAACATATTCTCGAAAGGGTCGAACTACATCGCTAAAAATCATTTAAAATCAATGCACCCTGAAGAGTTTACTTTGTTTGAAAAAGCGAATAAAGAAAAAGAACTACAGAAAATGAAAACGGATGCCGGTAAGTTGTATTTTAAACAAAATCACCTAATTTAGTTAGGTACTGTTAGGTTTCGTTAGATACCTACTTATTTATTTATACTTGTATTGTATATTATAGCCTTGGATAGCCTTGGATATTGTAGTAGTTTTGATAATTATATAGGTATCTAAAAATAACGATATAATTTGGTTAAATTCCTTAATAAGGTCCGATCTACCAAGTCGTAAAACTGAGTTTTGAATTCGAAATCTTAGATTTGTCATGTAAGTAAACTGGAATTTAGCTAAAAGTGTAGTACAAGAAAGTTTGATCATTGTGTTTTGTTCCTGTGGTTTTCAATATTTGTATTTGTTTGTATTTGTAGGTACCATTAAATTTATAGTGAAATATTAATAGTGGACGCCTGCGACTCCGTCCGCGTGGACTGCAGAAAAACAAAATGACGAATTTATCCGAATAAAAACATTTTCCCAGGATTTAAGTAGCCTATATGTTAAATAGAACCTGTCACAATATATTCTTGAAAACTGCATCGAAATCGGTCCAGCCGTTTCTTTTCTAAGATTAGCGTGCACAAACATCGATCCGTTACAATCCCTGCTAATCCCTAATTCCCTACCCTACTTCCCCTCCTACTAATATTATAAATGCGAAAGTCTGTTTGTCTGCCTGCCTGTCCGCCAGTCTGTCTAATCTGTCTATTACCTCTTCACGCTTCAACCGCTGAACCGATTTGGATGAAATTTGGTATGGAGATAGTTTACATAGGAAAAGGACATAGGCTACTTTTATCTCGGAAAATGCGGGTTCCAGGGAAGAGCAATAAACGAACCACGCGGACGGAGTCGCGAGCAACAGCTAGTTTTATTATATGTATGGATAGAATATAGATAGATGTAGATAATTAGTTGATTAGTACAAGTTTTGTATAAAATGTACTTTAGAGAGCTTCGTTTATAGTTAAATAAAAGTAGTTTTTTATATATTATTATGTTTTTGTTTGTTTTAAGGTAAAAGCGTTACGCCTCTTAAGAAGCGAAGAAACAGCTTTCATTAGAAGAAGTAATACAGAAAGCAAACAAATGGGATGTCAATAACGTAAACTCGAAAAATTGATAAGTTAATCGGAGAAATGATTGCGCTTCAAAATTTACCTTTCAATTTTGTGGAAGGACTTGGTTTTCGCAGACTGATACAAGAAATAGCACCGAGATACAATTTTAGGGGGCGCAACTTTTTTACTGAATTTGTGTGCAAGGAGCTGTATGGCAAAATTGCTATCAAAGTTAAAGAATTGATAAAAAAATTTGATCACATGTCATTTACTTCTGAGTCTGACTTGTCATGCGATAGCTAGCGATTTTGAACGGTCATCAATTATTTTGAAATGTGAGACCTTTGACGACCGCCACACAGGTGACATAATAGCTGCAAAATTTGACACGATGCTTTCGGAGTGGAATATCTCAAATGATCAAGTGCATTGCATGATTCGAGACGAAGGCTCCAATATGAAAAGAGCGATGCGATTGGCAAATTGCAAGACTTGGATTGTGCAGTTCATAAGATGCAATTTGCCATTCGAAGTTCTTTAAACTCGCAAGAAAATATAAAGGGTATCAAACAAAATGTAAAAAATATCGACACATTTAACCATTCTACTATAGCCCAAAAACAACTGCACAAAATCCAGGAGGCTCAACCAACCGCATCTCAAAGTTTTTCAAGATTGTGTTACGCGGTGGAATAGCACATATTATATGTTAGAACGTTTTTTGAAAGCAAAAGATGCCTTAAGCCTTTACATAAATGACAACGAGATTGACCCTATTTTACCAGAAGAGTGGAAAATAATATAATGTTATGTTGAGTTACTGAAACCTTTTGAAGAAGCCACACGTGAATTTAGCAGTTCTCACACTCTCATCTTATCAGTGATTCCGATAATTCGGATGCTGACGCAAAAAGTGAGTGACTATTTGACAGCTTCACCGGAATCTCCAATTTACCTTACAGCTAAAACTTTAAAAGCTGGAATTTAAGGAAAATTTTCGACTTTGTTGGAAGAAGAAAACTCATATATCATAGCCACTTACCTAGATCCTCGTTATAAGAACAAATTTTTCACATCATTAACTGAGGAAAAAATTAAAGATGATATATTGAAGTTTAGCAGAAACACCGAAGACATCATGGCTTCTCGAACAATATCTCCAAGTACCGAAAGAGCGAAGAAAATGAAAATGACAGATTCCATGGACACGGATAACGACCAGGGACTTCAGGTACAGGACGTCAGTCCTGTTTAATTAGTGATCTTGCCATGATCCTCGACTCATCAAGTGACGATGAGAGTCAGAAAACACCAGAAATTAACAGCCTTGACGTAATTCTCAAGAAGGAGTTACTTACTTTCCGCAATAAGAAACGAATTAATTTAAATGAGTCCTCTTAAATGGTAGAGTGTTAATCAAAGCGAGTTCAAACTGTTATCTAAAATGGCACGCAAATTCTTATCAGCTCCACCAGCCAGTTCCAAGTGAGCAGTTGTTTAGTAGCGCAGGATTAATATACGAACCCTGCGAAACAGACTGGAGTCCGAAAAGGCGGCCATTCTACTTTTCATTAAATATAATGCTCAATATTTAAATTTAATTACTAAAATAATTAATTATTATTAGTAGTTCATTCATTACTTTGTGATTAAATAAAAGGGTAAATAATACTGTTTTTTAACTCTACCAACCCAACACTTAAATAATATATACAGATTCCGCATCCGTCCGCATCCGGCGGATGTAGCCTCATAAAATCCGCATCCGCATTCGCAACCGCGGATGTTGGAAAAAGTGGATCCAACATCCCTGGTTTGTACATTACGAGTACGAAGAATCAATTTGTAACATAGTTATGGCATACAGTTCTCAAAAAAGAAATTGTATTTGTGAATTATGTAATAAGTGTATCCTTGTGTTTTAATAAATGTTTATTTCAATGCGTTAAATAGATGTTTATAAAATTATTAATCCGCCCAACTTGACCGTTGGCTGGCGCAAAGATACGTAAAATATATGTGCATGGTCTGAGTGAGCTACAGGGAATGATCTTAAGAGGCATTCAACCTCAATCCCGTCGCTGTTTTCCGTCATCGTTCCGCTTGTCGGAGATACCATCAGTACCATCTAGATGGCTGATTCTACCGCGGTACACTTCATGCCCAATTTCTGCCACGTACGGGTGGCTCCGGAATGATTTGACAACAGCGATATTACCGACGAATTTTGTCGAAGGGGTCTTCAAGAAAAGTGCGTGCTCGTATTAAAAGGCCGGCGACGGACTAGTGACTTCCCGAATTGTATGTGTAAATGCTTTCGATGACCCGAATGCTCATTTTCCTTTATGAATTCTACAAGTGTTTTTCTTTCGTTACAGTGGCTCTTCATGTAGATTGTCTTTCAAAACTAGAAATAATATCAAATAATAGCATCTCTCTCATATTACTGTTGACTTTACAACGACGATGTTGCGGTAACTATTTTTAGATTAGATTTGGTAAACAGACGCCCGATACCACACATGTATGTACGTCAACATTTCTCGTCTTTACCAACCCAAATGCAAACACGATTCTATTTCGTATTTTATTATAATTTTTTTCGAATTTTGAGCGAGCCTGACTATTCAATGAGGTGCTATTGAGTCCATTTTCTTTCAGCCCCATTTAAACGTATGAAATTAATTTCTGTTTTTAAATAGTATTTCTGTACGGGATATTTACATCGGCTTCCGTTGGTAATTTCTTCAATAATTCGACGACCTGCTTCTTCGCGAGGTGGTTCAAAATTTCCAGTTCACCCAGTTGAGCTTGTTCATCTCTGAGAATGGCGTTCAGATTCTCGTACTCCATCATTGAATTCTTCGTGCCGCGTTTCAAGAAAGCGTCTCTTATGGCGTGTTGGCCTTTTTTCGCCAACTGTAATTATGAAATAAAGGACAGATAAATAATCAAATAAACAACAACTAAATTTCAAAGTAAACCTATATCTGCTTCATAGAGAAATGCCAGCTACAAATATTAGATCAGTGGTAGAACGCTCGTCTCAATCAATCTGAAACTCGTGAAATGTTTAATTTATGTTTTTATGTACAAATCAATTAAGAGTATCTGTCTACCGACCATTCACACTGTAATTTTTAATGCATGTTAATTAGATATTACAGCAATAATAGAATTGTCAAAATTTGACAGAAGCTTATAAGCTCTTCTTTTAGTTCCTCTTAACAAATCTCTAAATTACAAAAATTTACTCCAAAGGCTCTGTGGTTCAACATACAAGTTCATCATATAACTAACAAACTGCAGTTTGTTTATAATTCAGTCACCAAATATTTGTCCATGTAGATGGTATGCATATATGTATGGATGTATGTACAAACAGTTTATACCATACTAGCTGTCCCGCTCGCTTCGCTGGGTAATTTTATTTATAAATAAAATGAAGGATTTACGGAATTCGAAAATTGAGTAGCCTAGAACCATCTACAAATCATTCCCCATCGAATGGTCCCAGTCCCATGTCTATACGTTTAGTAGTTTTATATATGCATAGATGTGGGCAACAGCACGCCCGCTGTAAGATTTGACCCGGCCCGCAAGACATTTCGAAAAATTTCACGTCTGATATCTGTCGCTAAAATTATGAACACTACTTTAAAATGCACCAACTTTTGAACGGCCCGTGAACGTATTTGCACATTAAAGTTAAGCCCACAACATGCCAAAGATTGCCAATACCTGGTTTAGATAGTACAGATGATATGATAGTATGCAGCATTAAAGATCGTTTATTATTGATGCCATATCAGTTAGAATTCTTTTCGAAAAATCGGGTTTCGATAAAGGTTGAAACGAATAATCCTTGTTCGAAATTAGTTAAAATAACAAATACAAAACCAATATTTAACCAAATACGGGCGAAACCTGAAAAACATAGTGAATTGGTCATATGACTGTAAGGTAATAATAGTCTAGGCTGGCATGAGGCTAGAGTCGACACGTTAAGGTCGGCAGGTAGATAAGGTCGGACACAATTTTTGTGACCGTTCCGGTCCAGTCCGATGATAATCATCTCTTTGCTGTACAAAGAGTGCCTGTGCACTTTTGTGCTGCAGAAGGCACGTCAATACCTCTGAACAATTACACCTTTATATAATGTCATATACATCAGTAAATCCTAGTCGAAGGGTTTAGCTAGGTCCGATGTCATTCCATTGCAAGGTTATGTTTATATACGGTGAACTATAAGCCGCATTTCGACTTTACATTCGAGAAAAGCACGTATTCTGCAATGCGACATTCATAGACCTACATAATATGATGAGGTCTATAAAAAAAATTGAGTTAACCAAATCAACACAAAAAGTAAAATTGGAGTAGTTTTAAGTATACGTACATCGATGCATAGTAGAGTATCTTTCAACTCTTCGGTCATAGCACTGAGTTGT
This sequence comes from Eumeta japonica, assembly GCA_005406025.1. Lineage (NCBI taxonomy): Eukaryota > Metazoa > Arthropoda > Insecta > Lepidoptera > Psychidae > Eumeta > Eumeta japonica. The sequence goes on from BGZK01001469.1 coordinate 12,951, forward strand.
TTCTCTTGGATGGCCAGCTGCGGTATGCCGCGGGCGCGCCTCTCGACGCCGCATGCCGGGGCGAGTTTTGAAACTGCAATATTGTCCGTACTGATGATTATTTTCTCTTTACTTATAACAGTATAATGAATTAGGTTAAAATGAAAGAAAGCATTAATATTCTATTCGTTTGTTAATCGTTCTTTATTATAATAGGGACCAGAAAAATCTGATCTATTAAAATACGTGAATGTAACCAGATATATGACCTTCGTGTACATTCAGAAATAGTATACATAAGAAGTATTTTGTGGCTCAGTAGCGACACCTGATCGGCAGCGATACGGTTCAACAATGCATCAAGTATAGGAGTTGATGGGTGACCCCCATTCGATGCAATTTTTAGTTTAATAATTCTTCGGAAATTACGTTAAGTAATTGGCTCCGGCTTGCATCAGTTGTTAAACCACAGATTATGTATTATCTTCAGGGCAGCTTAACAACATCTGTTAGTAGACTTGGTCATTTCGCTTATACATTACCTTTATAGTAATCCACCCTATTAGCCGGACGATGGAGGGTGTATTACAAACCACCTTCCACAGCTATGTTTTCTACAGCGATATATTTATATGTATGATACTACATATTTTATCATTCTATTTTATGTTTTCAACTTTTCGAACTCCAACCGTTGTGCCGTATTACATTTTACAGATATTAATACAAAATATATAACAACATACTATAGAAAGTGCTTATCAGGGGCGATGAGCGCTTGCAAACTTTTCGTTTTATTGTTATGGCAAACATAAATATTTGTTCTCTAAAACTTTTGGCTAGTGTCCTCACTATGTGCCAAAGAGAAAAACAGTCAAACACTAAATTAGAGACAGCAACATTTATAGGTGAATGATATTAGAAATAGTATTTCAATTTAGTATTTCGTATTTCCATCTACATGAAATCAATACAAACACCTTCTAGAAACGATAATCCTTTAAAATTCATTTGTCTAGAATTCAACCCGGCTGCTTAGTACAAAGCATAAAAAAGATTTCACTGGTACAATATCTACATATTATGGGTCATACTATTGTAAAGCGATTGTCACGAAAACATCAGTTTCGATAACATGCTGAATAATTAAATTGCAACTTACTGTTTTTAACTGTAATCAATTCCTCTTCTGGATTCAAAGCTGTTTGCTCGACCTGCGTTGGCATTTTATGGTAAACTGTTATCAATAAATATAGAATGAATATCAAAGAAAACTTCACTTCGCAATGGATTCGTTTAGGACGTCAGTTTTTTATTTTGAGTTTTGATTTACTACGTATCATCAGGAGGTGAAGAGGTTGTATAAAAGATTACGCTTTATGATAAAATTGGTACTTTATTGATTTCACAAACTTAAGTACAATCCAAGTAAGTAGTAAGTCATGATATAGATCTTACTGAGTAAAATTTAATTAGTTATATTCAAAGACGTTTCTTTTTAAATCGAAATCACGCTTATCACTATCCAAAGTAATTTTATCAGAAAAACATTATGTTTAATAAAAAAAATATTGAATTATGGTAAGAAATATATAAATTAAATTTTTAATTAAAATTAAAAGACTATAAATTATTACTCGCCATTAAATTTTATATAGTTAGTACGTCATTAGATGAAAAATATTAAAATTGCGGTTCAATTTAGTAAAATAATAAGCGCTGCGAACAACCTTTTCGCGGGAATTAAAATTTAATTAGTTAATAATTCGAAACACAAATTCAGTCTTAATAATAATTTAATAAAATTACTTTGACATCATTCTGTCACATCGAGAGGATCGATAAAATTAATAATATTACAACATAAATTTAATTAGGTCCTATGCCTTCGTATTGAACTAATTAGTGCCTTTTATTAATATTTATACTTCAACACACTTACTTCGTAAATGTTGTAAATTCTTTATGTTACAACTATTGTCGAACTATGAGGAAATAGCCTCCTTACCTGCGCACCCGCAGAGTAACGCGATTATGTGTAAGAGGCGGATAGTATTTAAAAATACACTTCAGTTATTGAAAACCACAGCTGTGTTCTCTAACCATTTCGATGAATCAACAATAAAGATTTTAGTATCCAGCGATTCCTGTGTTCACTTGTGCTTTTATTCAACAAATAATTATATTTCATGCTGTTCACTTGAATCTTAAAAACTTTCTTCAGAAGAGAAAATACAGTGCAAACATTTTTGGAATTAATAACAGCTCTTTTATAATTTTCTACTTCAAATTTTCTTAGTAATTAATTCTGTAACGTTATTCGTAGAAGCACAAATATTCTCTATATATTGTTGTTAACTTAGTTAATATATAATCTCATTGTACAGGCACTTTACAAAGCTGAGGCACGAAAGCACAACAAACACACCTAATCAATTCGGCTAAATATTGCGAGTATTTACACTAATTCACAATAATTAATTAAGTACACTTAAATACAATCTAGTTAGGTACTTAATTTCATAATAATTGTAACATTAAATTATCGGTAAGTATAGATTAATAATATACCAGATCGTGTTTATGACTCTGTAGATGCATTTATATTACTACACTGTTTTCCGTGTTCAGATGACAATATATCATTCATCGTTATTTGTCGAGTGGTATAGAAGCATTTTGTTAAATTGTCACTTCGTAGTAAAATAATCTCCCTCGCAAAATTAAAAGATATCCATCTGAATCAGCAAAAGCGACTATAGAAGATCGGTTTTATTGCGTTGAATGATCTGTGGTCGCGGGTTTGCCAAAATTTAAAAATTGAAACCACGTGCCGGACCATATTTTGTTTGGTTGAAAATTACGCGTAGATGTTACTATATTTCTTTAGGTGTATACAAGTACGGTTTATTAACAGTGCATTTGTATGCACTACGCCTTACTGAAAAGGTTCTATTTCCTATAACCGCTTTCATCTCGTAATGCGACTGTATGAAAGATTTATTTACGACACGAACCGATGGATCTATACGTCAGAATATTCATTTTAAAACACTTATTTAAATAACGGTTACTATGCAACTTGAGGTTATCTACAGTGGTCATAAAATGTTTTTACATAAGTATGTTAATATTATTAAAATTAAATTATTATCAAAGAAGACTTAATCGAGGAATGTTCACAGCGGTATCACATTACATTTCGTGGTTTTGCGGCGCGTTCACATCAGATTTAATTAGCCGCCGACAATGGGTCTCAAGTTTCTTTATACATAAAAGTGTTACAGGTTCTGAACGCAAATTCGTAAATATCACAGTCGACGGTTATATACACCTCTGTCGTGAACGCAGCCCTAATATCGATATCTCTGTATCTGATATTATTCGTTATATAAAGTAATTGACTTGAACAATTACCTCGGTGAAACACTAAATCCGTTGAACAAAACCATCCTAATACATATAAATATTTATCTAGTATCAAACGGTAGTGCATATGTGACTGAATTAAAAATAAACAATGCATAATATAGATGCATTAATAATCATTCTCAGTAATGCATAATTAAAATCCTTATTGTAGAAAGTTAAGATTGCACTTAGTGATAATTTCACGGTAATAAAAAAACTGTTACAGTTACCAAAACAATTTAACTATAATGTTAACTATCACTGCGAAATGTAGCGATCGGGTTTGCAAACTATGACAGCTACGAACATGAAAATGGCGGACACGACGAGCGCGTCGAGGCGATTCGTCACAAACAAAATGGCGGTCGACGCGACCATAGACGCGAGGATACTGTAACGGTCCGATATCACGATAAACACTAAACCGTAAGTCGTGGCGAACGTCAAAGTATCGAGTTCGACGATCGACAGATATGCAATGATAGCGAATGTGGTTGATATGATCCTAGACGTTTCTATGGCTTGCGGTTGGTCGGCGAGACGGCGCACCGAGATAGCGGTGCAGCAGATCACCGCTGAAAATCAAGGATACGCGCGTGCGAGTCGGCGGCGCGGCGTCCGGCAGCTTGCGGCGTTTCTCCTGCGAAGTCAGCTTGTGCTTCATCTGTTCGTTGATCAGTTCCTGCATGTCCATCTGGAATAAAATCCGTAATGCATAAAACTTTTTGTATATCGCTCGACAGACCGACGCTCTCGTATCGCCTCCTTTGGATTTTAAAACTGAGTGAGGTCATGTGATGCACATTTCGACGTTATGGTTTTGAGTGATAATCTCTATAGAATGACGCTCAATCACTGAATCTTTATGCATATGAATGTAATAAAGAAGTATGATATACATTTACGATAAGCTGAGTCAGAACAGAGTAAAATATTTTGTGAGTCACATTTGAAATTAAATTAACGCTTTGTGTTATCGCTAAGTTTGCTAATATATTATTGATTGTAACCATAAAACAGAAACTAATCGTAAGTTTCAAACAAACGTTATTACTGTCGTGAGCAATTACAAACCTGCCACTGTTCAAGCTGTTGGCCCAGATCGATCTTCTGCCGCACCGCCTCGTACAGCTGGCTGTTAGCCAGATCAGCTCCACGCGTCTTCGCGAGCGCCAATGGAAATGGCCGAGATAATGTAATATAATATGTCCTCCATAATAGGTAGACAAAACCTTCGACAAGCTGTTTCATGGTTCAGGCTATGATGACGATGTAAAATTAGGTACTTAAGCAGTATAAAATGAAAAAAAGATAAATAAGTGTAGGTATACTGAAATTAATTCATTTCACAATCAGTCCTTATACATATATAAAAATATTATTGGATTTATCGTCGAATGATTTGTTTTATGCCACATAAATCTGCATTTTGTGATATCCCTCTCCGAAAATGGTGCCTGATTCCTTGTTATAAAATGTAAAATAAAAAGAAGCTTCCGAACAACAGTCAGAAATCTGAGGCATTAATTAAATATTAAAATCTAGAAATGTTTTATAAAAGAATTTATCAAAACAATCGCCAACTTAATGAGATGTACAAGGTTTTCTATAAAATATTTCGGAATATATCAAAACTCAATTTTGAAGTATTTAAAAATACTAATACATTGCTTAATAAGTATCTCCGCAAACTGTCAATTCTTCTATAAATTATAAGTATCATATCATTATTCCGAATTAGGAAATAGCATTTTGCAAAATTGATGCGTTTTCTTGATTTTTCCCAATTGATTAGTTTTATTTAGAGGTATTTAATTATGAAATTATTAGAAATAAACGATCCACATGGAATACCACTACAGACTTTCTTTCCTCCCAATGGCTTCAAGTCACTTGTTAGCTCCTATTATGCGGCAGGCCGTGACCCTCGTCGCTCTGTAGGCTGCTGCAGCTCGCGTCTGCCAGAGCCGGTCGCGTTCTTCTGCCAGAAGCGCAGTTCTGCACTCTCCGACAGCTGGAAACCGTATACAGGTGATTTTTTAATTTCCTTCGTCATTACGTGGCTCTATCTCCAATTGCAGCATCCAAAACGATACGTACTAATATTTAAGTTGTCGACGTGCAAGGGTCATCCAACAAATCCAAAGAATGCAGTTTCTGGCGAAAGTTCGATGACGCCTGACTACATTAACCCAATGTAGTTGGGGAAATCCTTGTCAATATATATATATATATATCATCCCTTTTTGCTTGTATCTAAAAGTCTTGTGGAAAACAAGTTCAAATATAATAAGAGGTGTGGCTGTTTGAAAGTTGCCTCTATACTACCTTTACTCTGAGGTTGCACCTAGGCGTAACTAAGCAACAGTTAGCAACGCGCGATATCAAATTAATTGTAACGAAATATTGTTTACGTCCGCTCTATATTTACACTGTTTAAATCTCTTTAGCGTATTTGAGCGTATAGCTAAATAACCTATTACCTAACAAACACAACCTTGTAAGAGCAAACATATTTTTTACTAATGCAAACATAATTTTCAAAAGCAAAAAGAGTTTTATCGAATACATTGAACATAAAATACATAGTCTACTAATAGTTTAATGATGAAAATCATTACTTTTCACGTCTTATCTTGTTTTTCCAGTTCAATTCTATTTATAAAACAATGTTCATTTCCAACGTCTGCCATGAAGTTTTTGAACCGCACAGATGTAGAATGACGTCAATTCCTTGTTGCTACAATGCGGTTCAATTATTCGTACAAAACAATTGTGTTTTAAAATATTGAACAGTTCTACAATAAGTAAGATCTATAGTGATAATTTCATTCAGCTCCCGTGGCATGACGACAGAACTGGGAATATCGTGAATGAAAACCGGCGTAAATAGCCAAAGCAGCGTCGGTGCTAATCAAATACAGCATTTTAGCGCTTTGGTCGAGCGTCACATTGAAATATACGACGAGCCTGTCGTCGTGTGCGTGCACGGTAAAATCTTTGGTGTGTCTATGACATGTATCCATAGATGATAGACGTGGGCCGGCTTAATTGTCCGACGGAAGGTTCTCCCGTTTTAGAGTAACACATTATTCATAGTGACATAAGAATATTGTAAAGCGAAGTAAGCCTAGAGGTTTCACCTTTTTGGTATTCGGGATCTTCGGTTAAAACAGAGGTTCCCAAACTTTTTTTTATAGACCATTTTCAAAATTTTGCTGGTTAATTACGAAACCAAATTAATTTTCATGTACCCCCGCTTACGATTGTGGACCCCCATTTTTATTATCTGAATTAGACCCGTCGGTTCGAGTCTGCGGGGGAACCCTGGTTAAACGATCTGGGTAAAACGATCGATTGTGATTAACCATGTTTATTCATTTACTTCTCAGATATGATGATATTTATGGCTTCGATATAGTAATTAATTAGATCCCATTTTGTTTTATTACTCGGAGCTGACGTTTTTCCTAAACATGTCTATTCTTTATCCTTTTGTTTTGTCATCCTTAGATCTTCAGTTATATTCTGGAACGTGTATGTTCAGAACATACCATCGTTACATGCTTAGAGAATTAAAGTAACCTTTAAATATTCTCCTCGTGGTTATTGTTCGAGGTTTTATTGCTTGCTTCTCCATTCAACGCAATGTGATTTTTAGCCCTGCTCTGAGCAGCTCACTTTAACAATTGGGTGTCTATGGAGATGAGGATCTCCCACATTTGTTATGTGTATCATCATCAGATCACGACCCAACCAATCTGACCAAAGAAAAAAACCTTCAAAATTACGATGAATATATAAATATTAAAATGAATGAACATACCGATATCGTCTACGATATCTATCCACACACATTATATAAAATTATCGCTTCTCTTCTCGAATTATCGACTTTAGTATGTTCAATTCTCATGTAATCATCTGATCATGGGCAAAACAAACTTCCTGTTGCCGCTTAAGTAACAAAATCAAAATCTTCCTCCAGGTACGGCACTCACTAAGAGACTAATTAAACACCAACCTTGGCTGCTCGGTTCCCACACAATCAATTAGCTTTTATACCGTCATATACCATAAGCGCTCAAGTTCGCGGTCAGCCTTTAACATTAAAATTACCTCTAATGTTCCATTTGAGGAATACTCAACACAGTTAGTTGCTTAGACTGTATTAAACAATAAACTATATTAGACCTTTTGTGTGTTTGTGTGTGTGAGAGAGAGAAAGTTTTCATCTCTTTATGAGATTATTGTAAAATGATTGTTAGACTGAAGTTTTCCGTTTTATGAAGATCTTGATTGTTTTGATTACGAATATCACTTATTCAGGCCACACAGTGATAAGAAAATAGAAGTGCCTGGTATAGACATTATCAATTAAATTTCAAATAAACAAACTGTATTTTAGATAGTTCAATAAGCACATTTTGTTAATTGATTAGAGTATACGAGAAGTAGAAAGTTTGGTTCCCCCTTCATTTCTTATTTCGGAACAAAACTGCAAACGCGCTTGATTTTCATAAAAGAGATAAAAGTAAGTAAGATTAAACGAAAAAAATTAAACAATGCGAAGAAATCTACCATTATTTGATACATCTTATAGAATCAATTCCCACGAGCATTACATACAAACGCTGCGTTTGCACTTCCGCTGCGTACGGGACCCGCAGTCAGAGAAAGTGTCATCATTGTTTAAGACGAGGCGAATCCCCATCGGAGACCGCCTCTCGCCTTTGTTGATTGGACCCTCTTAAGACAATGCATGCAATTCTCCACGTGGAATTAGCGAGTTTGCGCCAGACGGAAGCGGCGGTTGGGCTCCGCGTAATCGATGAGGAAAACGGCTGTGGCGGAATTTTAAACGATTCAATTTTTCTGCTATTTATTTCCCAACGTTCCGACTATAAAACCGCTGTGGATAGCTTCGTTCAAATGGATTTGGCGATTTATAGTTTTCTCTTGGCAATGGTTAACATGGTTATATAACTAGAACGTACAGCGATGGATGTTAATTAAAAGCAAAAACTTTTTAATTTTAATCATATTTCCGTTTCAATCTTTGACGGACGTCTACTGTTGAAAATTAGTTTCTCGTTTAGATTTGTAAAGCAAAATTGTAATAACGCGACGACAACGACCAGGACGGGCGTTGTTCTTCGAACTCGGAGCGAATGGTTTGATTTGACTTAAAAACTCATTGGTCAGAATCGAACTCCAAAAACTCTTGGATCGAAAGCGCTCTTAACCACTGAGCCACTAACGCTAGCTGTGGTGGTCTTGAGTACTACCAACTAAATTGATTAATTTTTCGAGCCATTTGCTCCAATACTTCTGTAGATATTTTGGTTATTGGTTCTTTGAAAGAAGTGAATTCCAGGATAGATCTATCCATTGCTGAGAATGATCAAACATTTTAAACATTTAGGATCCAGCATTCGAGTCAGGGGGAGCCACATAGTACTGATCCAATCGGGACAGACCCCGATTCGGTGACAATAATTAGATAAAAACTCATCCCAGTGGAGGGTCTTCACCCCCATAACCCTACCCCAGGATCTACCATTGCGACAAGGTAATAGGGACTTGAAAACACAGTCGTTCTCTGAACGCTGCCCAACCGACTTGCACCGACTTACAAAAAAAATCGCACTCAAACGAACAATAAAATCCTTCCAACTCAAGTGACGACATCAATTTGCATATAAAGGACTTCCGTAGCCACAATTAAGAGTTACTCAAATGTTTTGTGAAACTTAATTAACGTTTCATAGCCGAATTAAAGTGCACAGACGTGGAGTTGTAGTTGAAGAAAGTGCTACTGCGTAGCGTGCTCATGGGCGTTGAGGTAGACTCGCTTTACGTGAGACTGATCGCGTTCAAACATGCCGCTGCCAGTAGAAATCTGAATTTACATATTAAACGGTTCCATATATCTTAAAGATGAAGATTCAATGAACACAGCGCACATACGAATGAGAGGATTAGCCGAACCACATCTTTCATTAAATAAATAAACATTTTTTATTTAAATAATTTAGGCGGTAATTTCAGTTCCTGAAATTGTCTGAAAGTTTTTACCTTTCTTCATGGTCGACACGGAAAAATCTATGTGTAATACTGGATCGGATATGGTTGATCATGGTGATATATCACACGAAACTTCAATGTATTCAATGAAACTTCGCCGTCGAGGTGCAACGTGGGTATTTTAAGCGTATTAGACTTTTTTTTATTACTAATTACAATCCGCTTTACCACACAAACAGAGAGACTGAAATCCATAAACGACGAACTTCCTGCTTATATACTTTCTTCACTGACATCCATCAATAGTTTCGTACAAACTCGACGAGTGTCGAGTGGTAAATATTAGACCGTTCCTTAAGGTGTCAACAGCTTGATCAGTAAAATATTTCCAAGGCGACAATTTCCGATCTTTTCACCGCATATATTTGCTGTGTGCGTGTCTTTGCTACTTAAATTTCTGTTCATTCTTCCTAGATAGCTAAACCTTCGACATTATCAAAGGACATGCCCTTTTTCATTTCTGTCACTGTAGCGTCTTCTTAAAACCACTACCCCCGAATCTATCTTTCAAGAGCACCACATCAATAATGCGCAGGGATTGTATCTTCACTGCAAACTTCTTTTATGTTTCTTCTGCGACACTTAATTTCCACAGCTGTGCATAAATGTAAGAACCAGGACTAAATTATGATTGTTTTGTCGCGATATATTTGCAGCAAGGCCCAATTTAACTTATTTTCGGAATTTTTTTATGAAAATAAAAGTACCTTTTATAATATGTACAGGTTACCTTAAAAGTATATATTATCAAACAAGTTCAACAATAAATTAGGGATTACATTCGGAAATATTGTCTAGGATATCTAACGATAAAAACTGAATGAACGAATCAAGATAATTTATCATTCGATTGGCAATGTCAATCTAGAAGCAATTTGTTACAGCATTTAAGGCAAAGTCGGTACCTTAGCCAAGAGGTCAACCTTTACACATCATGCAGTCGCAACCTGTTAAGATATGCAAGCGGCGGTCCAGTTGAAATGTTGAAGCTTTACGCAAGGCGAACGTTAAAGATGCATATAACTAATAACATCGTAATATATCGACCAGAAGTATAGATTTCGATATGTTATTCGGTTGTAAATGGCATCCTTTCTATTCAAGGGTAATTAAAATTAATTAAAAAAAATATCAGCTGACGCAAGAAAAAGTCTTCTATCTCTATGACAATCTTAGGATAGATAATCACAGTGCGATATGGACATGTTGTTAGAATAGGATAATGATACTCAGTTAGGTGTCATAAGACGTGGAACGCGCCGCTCGGAGTAATTATTACGGCAATCATATTCACGTTCGCATACCAAAGCCATTTTTAACAGACAGCAGTTTAGACGAGAATAGCAAAACAATATATATATGTCATCTCTCAGCGAAGCGAGCGGGTGACCGCTAGTACATTGTATAAAATAAAACGATTTTTGAAACGAAGTTCCTATGGCTTGTGGTAGGAGATGTCTGGTAGAAATCGTAACATAAAGAAAAAGCGTTGTGCCCCCTCTATGCGGCGGCTGTCTCTCAATTTTTCTCTCGATTTTTGTTTGTCTGAACATTAATTTAAAAAACTATAAAAACCCATCGGCATGAAGTTTTGACTGACGACTCAGATTAATTTGTAAATGGTTTTAAATACGTCATTTGTTTTCTGAATTCCTTCTCTTTTTTTTTTATTTTCTTTCATAATTTATAACGCTTAGCAATGCGGGCGACTGACCTGACTATGAGCGAATAAAAATAAAACTTTACAACTACCGTTCGTCAGAAACTTACAGTGAATTTTAAATTTTAACAAATTTATTTTTGCAGCGAGCAACATCCGCGGGGAGGACGCGTCAGAAGTGAAAGTCGGTTGGCCTCTTCGTGCTCCTTCCATTGTGTCACCAAGGTCCAGACGCCTTTGCCCGTTACGGCGATAACGTGCCGATTTTTTATAACAAAACGGACTGCGATTTCTGTACGTCGTTAAAAGGTTTGTATATAGAAAATCTAAAAGATATATATGCAAAATTTGAAAATTTAAAAAATGTTTAACGTGAATCTGACCTTCGTAATAATGCAATATGAAAGATGTACTCTTTATTAATAGTATTGATAAAAGATGATCTTTTTTGTTAGGATTATATAACAGTATTATAATTACTTCTTGTATTATTTTCTGCAAGACCGTGAGTTATGTATGTATCATAGACATATCTTAGACGCGAATTATAAAATTCATATAGACAACAAGCCTAACAAATGAAAATCGTAACTGCTCTTTAGGTTGGTTCCTCACGTTTAAGTACATTCTTTTAATTTTATGGCATTAACTGTCATTTGTGAGTTAGAAAGGTAGATACGGTTTAAAATTTTCAATCGTTCATCAAATCAATCACGTTACAGAGCAATTGATATTGTGTGATATTATCATATAGCTGGTGACGCGCTTGAATTGTTTATATTTTCCCATAATTGTGTATGAATAATGTGGACAATGATAATGATAAGATATAGAATTTGTCAATCATCCGTCCAATTTGCTTGTGATTCATATCCTTTTAAAGCATTAAACTAATGATGACATTTATCGCAAATTATACAAAAAAAAACAGAATTCTATTCACCGTGACCTTAGTACAATAATAAAATAAAAAAAAATTAAAACTTCTGTGACGGAGCCGAGCATTGCGTAAACGCGTACGCAGAAGGTTAAACTCAAAAGAGGCTGTATAAGTCGATAATGATGCCATTAGCGCTTTAATGCATTTTTTTTTAAATGGCCACTAAAAAGTAAAAGCTTTTATGGACCTAATTGCGAGTAGAGAAGAGATATTTTATTTACGCGGTGCCCGCTAAAATTATAGGAGGTAAAATTTTTAATGTTACATCATGTATTATATCTAAACTGTATTATTTGTCATTGTATCGTTTGACTAGTTTCAAATGGACGTGTCATACAAATTTGCAGAATTGGGAAAAATTGTGACGAATGAGAACAATGATGAATATGATAGTAAAAAGCGTTGAATGGAAGACTTTTCCTAAAGTGTCGTGTAACCTTTTGATAATTAAATACACATGTTAAATCGACAATGAAACTAATAGTAGTTAAAGGAAAAGAAATGCCATTACGATAGCATGTTCTAAAAGTTATTATTACGTAGACTTAAATCGTTTTTAGAGTCTTTTCCACGATCTCTCATCAAACTGGCTTTGTGACAAAAAGTCGTTTTTAAAATAGAATTTGCGTTCTGTCTTTATTTTAACCTATTTTATCCCGAACAACCGTTAAAAGGAGGACGTGGGACGCAAAATTGATTTCAAAAGTGACTATTTATAAAATGTCATTTTAAAAGGAGACGGCGGAAGAGCCTCTCAATATTAGAATCAGTGAGATATAAAAAGATAAAAACTCTGTTCGACTCGACGAGTTCAAAAAACATTTCGAACTCACACCACATACGTGCCAAGCAGCAATCATAAAACTTCGACACGACAGCACGACCACTAGAACAATGGTCGACGATGGCGAACGACAGCAAAATTATACGGTCAAACGGTACGACGCTATCAAAAGGAAAAGGACAAAATTATACACGTAAGCGTTTACAATCGACGCGCGTTCCACTATCGGAACAATTGTTCGCATATATCACAAACAATTCCTAAGGATCGTAAGTTAATACGATCCGTTACCTCATCGGCAGTTAGTCGAGACCCGATAGGCACAGCGGACGGTTAGATAAGCATCGTTACTCTATCGAGTGTTCAAAACAGTCGCGGATGCTCGCTCTGATAAACCTCGGACCATCTGTTCCGCCACGTCGCCGGGAAAGCGAAATGGGTTGCCCTAAATGTGACTCCCCCCGCCATTGTCGGGTAATCGTCGAAGGTTGCTACCGCCTCAGAGAAAGCGCTGACACTTCGAGATGTTGTGGTATATCGAGATCGGTCCGTGTTTCGTTCGGTATAAGTGGATGATAATTCGAATTGTAACGTGATAGATCAGCTTCGTGAAGCCAATTCGATATCTCATTAGGTGTTCTGTTGTAATGGAAAGTTTTTATTATCGCGGAGAGCGCGATGAAAGATTTTTCAAGATTACGGAGTATGGCTAAAATAATTATTTTATCCATACCCCGTACGCATGATAAACGATTTTGGTAGAAATTATCGATCTCCACCTCATTTCCAATCGCGATCTTGAGTCTATTCTCGGTTTTAAACATATTCTCCTCCTGTTTCTTTCTTTCTCACTTGCTCGTGACGCACGCTTCTCCTCTGTCACACACTTCTACTCCCTCTCAATCTTTATCTTCTTCATCTCCCCTCTCACTTTCCTCGGCATAAAAAGAATGGACGTTCAAAGAAATCAATTTCTGTACCTTTCACGCGATGTACTCATATAATATTTTATGCGAAGATGAAACCTATGATGTACACTTATTTCATAGAAATCGATTAAATCAATATTGAGTTATATGTAAAAACAGAAGACAGACAGTAAGTAGGTTATACTTTACATGACAATGTTATCTATCACTATTGTAAATTGTACAAAATCGGATATTCATTGTCTGGTTATAAGATTTAAGGACAAACCAATAGACGAGTAAATGATAACCTATGTTCTATGTGACGATAAGTTTAATCACTATACTAAATTTGATCAAAGTCGTGCTATTTTTAATAGCATAAAAAATACATACAGAGATACACAAACAGTAGCTCATACTATATACGATGGTGGATTTAATTTATATGTAATAAATCTCATTAAAATCGTTTCACCGTTGTTAAGATGTTATAAAACATGATCGACAAACAGAAAAATAATCGTACTTCAAGATACGTGTTAACTTCATAGGTAACTTCATCAAAATCAGTTCAGCGGTTCAAATATGAAAACTTAACAGACAGACAAGCAGTAACCGACTTTCGCACTTGTAATGTTAGTATGAATCTACTGAACATGCAGCAATATTCACTTTCAAAATATATAAAGTCGGTTATAACTAAACATTCATAGTTATAACTTCCATAAGTTCGTTGTACTTATATGTTAAAATATAAAGGAAAATGATTTCCACTTTCTATTAACGAATTACAGTGTTTTGCAAATTGGAATTTTACCAGGTTCGATAAAAACCTAGACATTTGAATAAATAACTAGTTCGTTAAAGAACACGAGCGGTACAGTCCTACAGGTCAACGTTCAGCGGGTTTTAAAAGGTAAAAATTATCATGAAATGAGTCAAGTTAGCCTGACCTCAGTTTTACTGTAATATACGTGTTTATACGTAGTATAAATTAGTCTAACCGGCATGCTGCGAGGTTAAAATGAGATACGGTCGTTATATATTTAAGAGAAATATATAACTTTAATTTAAAATTACATTATGAAAGTAATTATAATCTATTTCTATATCATTTAAATATAACGAAATCCGTATGCTTTTTTTTTATAACAAAAAAAAATACTTAATAACAAACGTATTTAGGCAACTACTCTCCGATCTCTTATTTATAAGTAACTTTCGACCCCAGCTCCGCCCGCGTGGACTTAGAGTGACTTTTTACGTCTTTTATACAGACTGATAACGCTGTTAACCACGATTCCCATTTTGTTCCAATTTCCGTTTCCAATCTTGGCCTCGCTTTTGATTCCGATTCTGGTCTGGATCTTAATTTCGCTTATATTCAAAATATATATAATATAAAAGAAATGTCATATACATAGATATCAATGATCATATATGTTACATCGGGGTATAAATTATTATATACCAAATTTAATTAAATTCTGTCCCCAGTGATTTTTTTCAGAATTCTCGAACACGAGCAGACAAAAATTTAAATAAACCAGTGTAGTTTTTCTCAAATATCCTTAATGTACAGGTTTTTATCTCTGCAGTATTTTATTATGTAACAAAGTTTCTTACAACAGATAATTACGAATATGTATATTAGACAAATGCTTATACAACACGTAGGTGATTTTACTAATATTTAGAGGAAATTGATTTCGAATATACAGATGATTTGTGATATCGTTTAACTCAATTATTTGTTTTTCTTAATGTTTTTAATACAATAATCTGTTACAATTTTTAGTGTAAATTTTCGTCTGGTATTTAGAATACAAAATGCATATTTATTGACATTCAAATACAAAATGCATATTTATTGACATTCAGTTGAATGATTTCATTGTAAAGGCATAATTGTATGAAGTCTCACCGTGTGACACAATGGAAACTTATTTGATCTATGATTTTAATAAGTACGAAGTAAAGATAGGTCTCTGCGTAGAAGCGGGAACTAGCTTTTACGGTTCTTGTTTTGCGTTACATTTTTTACATCTCAGGATTGCAAGAGCTGAAATCAGTTATTCGGGTGTTGGAATTAAAATAAAAAAAACAGCAACCATTGAATCATATTATAAACAATCGTTTTCGTAAAACTGCCCTTCTGTTCGCATCGCAGACTATTTGATCTATGAGCTAGGTCATGACTCGAGGTCGTCGCTCTCAGTTTCCTCGGTGCAAACAGCGATTTTATGCATGTCGGGCGGCGTATTCGCGTGACTTTAATAATTTTCCTGTTACTATCAAACTTTCTGCTTAGTTAGTGCTTTGGCGAGACTTGTATGAAATATAAAAATACGTATATAGCACTGATGACTCACATTCCGGTATCACAACAACTTAGAGATGCTAATCGGATTACGGCCATATGCGAGCTTTTATAAAAGGATATTTCCATGTAGTGGGCGACGTGGGTGGGGCGAGTTTTATTTTCTTGCAAACTACATTCGATAGCGGCACTTATCTGTAGTTTTGTTTCATTTAAATAGTAAGCAATGTAAAAAAAAACATAGCTACATAAGTCGAAATTAATCCCCCAGACACGTGCGCACGCGCCCGACAATGCGATTCCGCGCGTATCCGAAGTAAGCTCCTCGACTTATTCGCTAATTTATTTAATGAGTTCAAGGTTGACCTATTTCTGTATTAGCTCGTGTCAATAGATATTTTGTGGGGTATAAATATTAAACGGGGAACGATGTCGCGAAGGGCGTGTTATTTCATATAATATTTATTAATATCTCTGTAACAACTTCTGAATAATAAAATTATCTAATCGATGATGTGATTGCGTTGTACTAGTCTTAATTCAGGTCTGCCAAAGAAAATATTTCCGAAATTTGCAGATATGTCGATAGCATCGATTCGAATGTCTTTGAGTCCAAGGTAAACCATGCTCCGAATGACGCTGTAATAACAGAATTGGCTAACCTTAGAAGACAGGTCGGCGATGATCTCGTTCTTCTCGTCGATCTGCCGCTCGCGCTCGAGCGCCCGACGCGCGTGCGCGGCTATCGAGTCCCGCACCCTCGATCCTTCCAGCGCGGCGAAGGCGGCGGCGGCGTCGGCGCACGCGGCGGTCAACGCACCGCGACGGAGGGTTTCCCCCTCGTCGCCTTCCAGGGACGTCAGCGACAGGTCCGAGTGTAAACCTGGTGATGTGAAAACGATGGCTATAATAAACTCGAGCCAGAGAAAGACCGAAGTAACTTGTGCTACCTACACACATAATTTAGAAAACACAAAACAGACGTTTTTTTTTCGAACACCGAATACCGAGTTCCAGTGTTCTTGTTTTGAAACCCTTAATATATTTCAAATGTGCAAGAAATCTTATGCTACGTGTAATAAGCATTTAATTATGTGCTTCTGACTAAAGTAATATAATGTCTGCGAAATTATTGTAGAAAATTGTTTGATTTCACTAACAAATCATAGCTTTATTGTAACGGATGATCGACTACATTTTATGTTCTAAGATTCTACAATCTACTACGTATTGTGAGCTCCAAGTTGATAACATTTTATTTTAGAATCTCACAATAAATGGCTACACAGAAAATCAAAAAGCTTATTTTTTTTGTAGACTCGTACGTGGCCTCAAGACATATTACGCAGATTATAAAGTATTGTTTATGGGTCAAATATCAATACATGATCTATGGCTCAACGTAGAGCACAAGCACCCTCTACGCTACGAAGAGGATATGAAACCACAACTAATCCTCACACTCCGCCGCTGGCTGTTAGGACTGCACGATGACGTTCATTCACGTTATCCGGCGCGCACGCAACATAACGATGTTTTCTTTCACAGTTAGCACATACGTTATTTGATATATCAATCTACATGTGAGTAAAAACATGTCGGCGGTGCGGGCTTGCTGTTTGTGTTTGGAGATCGCGTGCCGGAGTTACTCTCTCGTCACTAACGCTGTAAGTATTGTATATTTATACTATCACTAATTGTACAGAAATAATCATTTTAATTACCGACATTTTCATAATACAATTTATTTTGGACAGAAACTATACTCATATGTTGAAATTCCTGGGTAGATATGGCTAGGAATTAATGCAAGCCAGTGTCGTGAATCACGGTTTTACAATTTTTTTTTTTCGAAAAATTCTGATATTTGAATTGGTGCATAGGATTTTTTTAAACTTTCCAATCATATTGACATAGAGGGCGCCTTTAATAGTCTCTTCCGTTGGTTTGTGCATATGCGATACTTAACTCGAATCCATTGAATTAAACAAAATGACAGTATTCTATAAACAACATTTGTATACTATAATTGTTGGCTCATGTGTGACTTTTAAAAAAATTACCCGATTTCTGTGTAATGATTATTTTAACATTCCTGTTACATTATAATATAAGTGTTATAATAAATTTTAACGTTGACATTTCTATTTCGGTTAATATTTAAAATCGGGCAAGTTTAACTGTTGTTTGCATCTTAAATTGAACACATACTCGTAGGTATCGCAGTAGATGGGTGGTAAGTCGATAATTCGTACCATAGATTGTATAAACACAAAACCCACTTCTGTAAAACAAGACCGTTATAGATTATTTTCATATCTATGCACATACAACAACTAATCTTTCATCGTAAGTCGAATGTATAGAATGGAATTCTTTAGAAAAAAAAAAAGTAAGCCACAACCAAGCATTTAAGTTTTCGAATACCCATCATGACAAAACCTTATTGCCTTTTGTTAAAAAGGTAAACGAAAAATAAGTATTTTTAAATTTAATATTACGATGTTTTTCATTATATAACTCTGAAACCTTAGCGGTTTGTGGTTAAACGCAAATGATGCAACTTTATGCGATCGGTTTACTTGTGCAGCCGAGAGCGTAACGTGTGCATTGAACTGAGTACATTTGGAATCTTCCATATTTAGACTATATATGTACATAATTGTAATTTTTATATCTTTACTCTCAGTTAAGTAACGAGCCAGAAGGAGTTCTATTAAAAACAATTGGTGTTGTACAATCTGTCCGTAATGATGTTTATTGTTACATTCGCTTCTTTGTAAAATGTAAGTTATCGGAATACCAAAATGAATATTATATTAAAATCAAGTTTTATTGTTACGACTTTTACGAGTGATGTGCAAAATATTTCAACTCTTGTATGCGATAATTTGATGAAACTCTTTTTTTTTCTACTTTTGATAAACTTTAAGCCACATCGAGTCACTTTTTAAAGTGGCTTGAAGCTGCGAAAAATTATTTGAAGTTTATCGCGAAAGAAATTCCATATTACTTTCTGTCGTAAATGGATTATTAAACAGTACATAGACGGTTTTTTATTGTATATATATATTATGGAATATCCATAATCGCATCACTTAGGATGTATCTCGTGAGATTACACGTTCACATCTTGACCTATTTCTCTCAGCAACAGCTACTTCAATGACTAAGGTTTCTTTGGTAAAGTTGTTCTAAAAAGGAGAAGATTATGCCTATTTGCGGATGTTGCATTAAGGATTTCATCCTGTATATATGTATTGAATTGCAATGAAATCAAATTCGACTATAACTTTTAAAGAAAAATATATTTTTAATGTACCTATTTTTTTAATGACCATCTACGTCAGAAAGGCGTATAATGTATATAGCAATTAAATTACTTAAACTTAAAATTGCATAACAATTAACTTATTTCAGCTTATGTTATATCTTAAAAACATGGGCTGTGAATACACAAAAAACAAGATAAATGCGATTTAGATTAGCGTATTGCAAATGACCAAACATAAAGCTACATATTTGACAAATTATTACGTAAATTTCTAATTTATAAAATATCTTATCTATCTAAATTAGAAAAACATAAATCATAGTAAAATTCATTTCAGATTTTTCACTTGAAAGGAGAGAAGTGAAGAATTAGCATTTATTTTTACATTTTTCGAGTTAGTTATAAAGTATTTTTTTATTTCTTTTAACAATTCTTTTGAATCGTTCAACCAAACGATCAAACGGCATGCACTAGATAAAAACAAATAAGAGTTGTTGACTTGCCCCATATTTAAATAATAACAAAAAAAAACTTATTTTATGCACCTCTACCTCTCATGTTTTGCGTCATACTGTACGGTCATCGACGTAATGTCATAGACAAACGTCGATCAATTATAAACTTCCTATCTATTACGAACGCGCTGTTACAGAGACAACGCGTTCCGATATGAGAAAGTGCAGACGCGAAACCGACAAGTTATATCTGGAGATGAGATCGAGTGGACTTCGGTAAGCGCGATACGTAATCCAGCTGCTGCGCCGGCTGTCGTCGCTGAGAAGAGACAAATGGCAGTGATATTTCTTTTTGTATCATAAAGTTAGTCTGTATTATAATGTTTGAATAGTCGCAATGGCATGTAAATTTAATCGGTACATGTAATTTAACTCTCGATAATTCGATTGCTTGTCGACTGCACCAAAGGATTAGTGTTCTTTCAAAGATTTTATGCGCCGAGTTGTTGACACATGAGGCTGTAATTTCAATATATAGAAAGTTTTCCTTAGAGTAACACAAGAAGTGTATATTACACACCTCTTGTTGTTACGTTTGTAGAAGTGAAAGCGTTTGTTTATGTATTACGTTAGTAATATATTAATTTGTGCAAGGATAGCTTTCACGATATGAGAAATAATTAGATATTGCCGGAACAATCGAAATGTAATTTTATGTTGAATTTTTTTTTTATAATATAAAGAAATATCCGTTAAATTTTATATATATCGTATGCTTGTATGCTTGAGGATAGTGATAGTTTTTTGTAGAAATATTTCATTTAAATTTATATAACAATTATATAAGTCCTATACGTTTCAACGAAATGATCGTTAAAAATAAAATCTTTTTTAACTAAAACTATCACTATCCTCAAGCATACAAGTGGGACAGTTGACTACAAGAGAAATATTAAAACTGTTTTATGAATTGTAACGGCAGTCTAGGGCCACCGTCGATAACATGTAACTTTATTCGTTGTCTGAAAAAAAATCCGTAGTTGTTGCGTGAAGGCATTGTCGAAATAGGTCAATTATAATACAAATATACAATTAATAATAATCAGATTGTACCTAGTTGACACTATTCAAATTAAATACATATTCGAATTAAATATATCATCAAATAATCGCAAAAAATAATGACACTACATAATTTGGATTTATTTAGGGAACGAAAAGATCTATCGACGAACAAAAATGTCATTGAAAACAATTTTCAACTGCGACAGAACAATCTCTTGATTTGTTTAGTTGAATTTTGTACGATTCATTTCATTAGTTAAGCGAACATCTACCCGCAAATGAAAATCCAGTTAAAACCGGACCAGCCACGCGAGAATCGTGCAACAGCAAACAGCGACAAGCAGAAAAATACATTTTAGTGTCAACCAAATACTCATTATATTTTAATACACAACGACTAATATTTTCACAGCTTTGTTCTCGTCGCTTTGGCGTCGACTCATTTGTATTTTATTTTAACAGTTGACTCACATTAATTTTGAAGTAAGTTATTAAATACAAAACCGCCGTTTAGCTCAAAGCTCCGGTAATATTCATGAATAAAGAAAACGTCCGCGACGTCAGAGCGCGGCGCCGGCTGGCACCGGCCGACACCACGCCCCGCGGCCGTTCATCACTTTTATACGTAGGCTGATTAAGAAACTGTTTGTTATTACTACCATTTATATGGGAATTATGGTATGTTGTCCCTGAACCTGAAAACAAACCGGGCTGAACATTATTCGAGCTTCTTTGGAACCGTTACACCGGGGTCCCGATGGTTTTTTGACTCGATTTACAATCGTGGATGAAACGCGGCTTCATCGTTACGGTCCAGAAACAAAATTACAGTTTAAAAATTCGGAAAAGATTATCATCTCCGACCCCTAAGAAATTTAAGGCGAGTCGTTCCGCCGAAAAGATCATGGGCTCTCTTTTCTGGGATAGTGAAGGGGTGGTCATGATAGAATATCTCGACCTTGGAGTTGCTGCCACGGGCTCTTTGTATGCATAGCAAACAAAAAATTGCTTAACGAAATTCGAAAGAAACGACGAGGGGAACTAATAAAAAATATTTTAAAATACTTGGTACCCCCATATTCACCCGACCGTCCGTCTAGTAATTTCTATCAATTTCCAAGAATGAAGGAGTATGTAAAAGGATAAAGATCCGAAGATCATAAAGCAGTAGTCGTAGTAGTACAAGAATTTTCAGGTGCTCAGGATGAAAAGCTTTTTAAAAAGGAACTTTAAGCTTAGAAGAAAGATATGGCAAGTGTATTATACCAAAAAGCGACTATAGCGAAAAATTAAAATAACATTTAATAAAAGTTACCGACAACATACCCATTCTCACTTCTTGTTTAACGTCCCTCGTACATTTACAGTTGGAGAATTTCATTTGAGCGCATACGTTAAATCAGGTTTAAGGCTGTGTACGCACATGCCTTGATTATCATAATTGTTGACTCAAAGAGATGTTTTGGACATATACTAGCTGTCTTTAAGTTAGTATGATCAAGCGACAACTTATTTAACTCGATGTCCACATCACATCTATTTTATGACGGTCCAGTGTTCATTTTCACTTTGATACGCATTATTGCATCACAGTGTAGCAAATTAATATTCTGACGCAAAAGAACTATGTCGACACAAGAAGTTTGAGGTCCATTACAATCGAACCTTAAAACTACGGATGGACGAGTGTTATACCAAAAAAAAATATATTGTGTATATTCTATTGAAAACATTCTGAAAGAAAGTGAAGGGTAAGCCCTTCATCATCAAAAAGAATGTGTGGGACACTGACATCTATACGTTTAACTAATATATGTTCAGGTTACCTACTTACAATTTATTTTACGTGTGTATTCATAATTTTTGTTTCCCAAGAACGTTCACAAAGTTTTCAACTAACAAACCCGATCCAATCATTATTTCTAAACACATCAATGGTAATTTTCCATTAGCAATTATCATTTATGAAAAATAATAAAATTATTATTTCAACGCATAAAAATGGCATTAAGTAGACAGAAATGAAAGTAAGTATAAACGGAACAACGCAAGACCTTGTTATGCGATGATCACAACTTTTCGTCGTATAAGGCGACACACGCGAGTCACATGGCTGCTAACGCATTTTAAAGCGTCCATATGTATGTGGACGCTCCTTAGCCAGATCTTAACGAGAATGCGGATTTTGCGAAATGACCACCAAATGCACACATGCACCACCCACGGCAATCCTGTTTAGTCAACAAGGTCGCCGTCCTGTCGATTTGGAGACGAAGTATTCTTAAACTTCGACTTGGAAGCGATACAACTTTTACCTTTAAAAGAACCGTAGGTATCTACGTGCATTCGCTTGGACGATTGGACACTTTGAGGTCTTGTAACGTCTAAGGAATAATGCCTTCGCCTTCTTAATGTAATGACCACTTATCGCAAAACTGGGAATCTTCAGTATCACATAAAATGCATCTTTACCATATATATTTTTTCCTTTTCTATTCTAATTTAGCTTCGCGAGGTTAAAATAAAATTACCGTTATTAATTTTTAGTGGTCCGCACAGAAAATTAGCGAATACATTACTAAACCATTCGGTTGTCTGTTGTTCTATAACCTGTCCGTCTGCACAATACAGTCGTTTTTACCGAAGTTGATTCGCGAAACATTAAATTCCAAATGCAGATCCAGTTTGCTCCACAAAGGCTAATCTACTACATGAATTTAAAGAAGTAATGAAGAAATATGACGGTCGATAAGGAACCAAATAAAAGGAGAAAAAATGAGAATTCGAAAATGTATCTACTGTGTGGGCATAAAACAGAATATCTGCTGAACACCGCCATTTTTTAATCTTTGCCGTCTACGATCTCCGAAAGTGATCATTCAATAAATAATTTTAGAAACGCCGTCACTAACAGTTAGGAAGTCTAAATTGCGAGAAAGTTATTAAAAATTGTAATTTATTTCTGTAATATTAAAGTCGTTCCTATTTATCTCCATTTAATCGTATGTACACTAGTGTAATATATTTAAAAACATAGCCAATAGTGTCTAGACACAGGCATTGCATCACAGGGAGAGTGATATGATAATTTATATAATTTACGATTACAACTGAAAATGAAATATATTGTGTGCTGTTGTTGCGCCAGGTTTTTCTTCATCATATCATCTCACAGCCAGGGCACATCTCAGTAGTAGTAGTGAGATGCCAGTCCCATAATCATTTTATCTTTAACTCGGAAACTCCAACCTTGAGACCGCACGGTGGTCCAACGCAGTTTGGATACCGATAACAAATGCGTACACGACGTCCGGCACAGCGATGGCTTGATATGCTCTCAGAGGCACAAAGCGAGTGGTTTAATCTGATTTAAATAAAAATTCATTATTCAGTTTGTTCGCGGTCATCACTCAGCACCTTCTACTTGGACCGTCTGTGGTTAAAAGTATCGCCTTGAAAACGAATAGTACTAGGTTCGATCCTGACCTTGGAGCAACTGACCGATGAGTTTTTAACTAAAGCCAAGTCAAACCACATGCTCAGTAATTCGGTCAACACGTTAAGTCGTCGGTCCCGGACTCTATCATCGACATGGCGACGACGATCGTTAGCGGCCACCAACACGCACTGGGCCAGCGTGAGGGGCTCAAAGTGCAAGACCCTCAAATTGAAATAAAAAGATAGTGAGAAGGCATATCTATGGCACCTTTAGCATCTCAGCTGTGTGGTAATTTAAACTTACCACAACACAACTTTCTACTAGGAAAGCAATAATGCTATTGACCACATGGTCACCACCGCTCTATATGATTGTGAAAAATGAATACCAAACAACTTTTCATAATTTATATCACCAACTCTGTCCTTGTGTCAATTGTGTAATAGATCAACTCGTTTGATGATTGTCAGTACACTTTTCGCCGTTCGCCGTAGACAACGTTAAATCTGCTGACAACCCGTGGAGAGTTCGTGCCCGAGAGTGGTTTTGATGTCGTGCGTAATGAGACGTTATTAGCGCACGACATGAAAAACCCCTCTCGGCTCAGAGACATTGCTTTTGTCGTTATGGCGTAGGAAAAGATTTTTTTTCTATATAATCACGCCTGTTAACTAAAAGGTTAGGCAGAGACCAGAGACCTCACGGAGCGATCTTTACATACCCTCACTAATTTCTTACTTCCATTCATCGTTTCATGCAAACTGTTTTAGGAGTTTAAACTTTGGCCTTTCTTTAATATGCCACCAATTTGGTTATGCATCACACTTTTCTGGGCAGGCTTTGTGACACTTCTCTCGCTTCTCAGCTTCGCTCTATAGATCTGTTTTGTCGGTCTACTACCATTCATTCTTTCCAGATGGTCAGATCACCACAACATAGCTTTTTCTACTCTAGACACTACACCTTTCAAACCACGCCGCTCTCACATCATTGTTCCTATTATGTCTTTCAAAAGCACTTCAAACATATTACACATATACAATTCATGTGTGTAGCTCGCCTCCACTGTATTAATTCTAATTTCATGCTGAAAATTTTAAGAACTTAATTTTATGAACAGAATAATCTTCCACAGGGGTACAGAACTTATTGAATAATGGTTCAAAATAACACAGAAAAGGTCTACGTAAGACGTGCTTTTTAAACTGTGTTTTCGTTTAGAAAATAAAATTTATAACCAATACTTAGTAAGCTTTTATGGTTATTAGTTATATGAAGTTACAGTTTGTAAATATTTTTCAATAAAATTTTTCAATAAAAAAATATCTCCAATGCTGGCGGATTAATTGATAAGGATTTTTTTGCTTAAGGGTTCGCACGTAAATTGATAGAGATTTCAGACAGTTTTCAAGTAAAATATGGGGCGACTTAACCATAAGAAAAATTCTTAGTTTTCTAATCGTTATTTTTAAGTTTCATTAATTTTTGATCATAGAGCAAAAATTTACAAAAAAAACGCATCATTCCCTCTTAAATGTGTTAAAGTTTATATACCAAAAATTTAAAACAATTCTTACGAACAATCTGATGTACAATAAGGGGTAATAAAACAAATTAGTAAATATTTTTAATTTCTGAAAAAAATCTATTTTATTTATACATACTATACGGATCTTTCGGAGCATAGTGTAATTCACACTTATACTACTGACAAATAAAAAATCAGTAGAAAACTAATAAATAGTATATGCTTCGTAGAATAAGATGAGGGTTAGAACATTATAGCAAATATTTTTACAAATAGGGCACAGGTCGCAAGAACGAACACGGCACACAGAACTTAGAAACAGATGTTGAGCTCACAGATATATATCATGCGCATGGCGCAGGGATAAAGGGCTCTACCACCACACTGAGAATCATTTATTGTGTTGTGATTACATGCACCGGCATAAATATTATAAAGCGTTTGTAATGGACCTTCAACCATTGTCAATGTAATGTATGTATTGCCGTAGCATGATGTAGGAGCTGCGTGTGAATAGCGAAATGTTGCCACAAGTGTTTGCTTTGCGTCAGTACTAAAGCAAACCGTTTGTTGTTGTGTGGCAGTTTCTACGTAGAACATTCGGAGGGGCGGATCGATTCGATCGCGTGACGGCACCGAAACGTTTCCGTATTTGGGTTACCTCGAGTGTTGGACATATCGAGGTTAAAGAATGATGTACTCGATGCGGACTTATTTATAATTGAAGTCTATAAAATTATAGTTACTTAAAAGAGATCTTATTGAAAATTAAGTTATTGTATCAAAAGCAGTTGTCAATTGTACAGTCTGCTTAATGAACTTTTTGAGTTACGTCTGTTACAATTTCAAAATTTAGTACGTTATCCTTTTTTTTTTGTATATTCGCTCTTGTTAACACATGACGAATCATTGTTTTGAATTGCGATGTAATTAATTACGCCTCCTCGCGGTTTAATTAGTAATCTAATTATCCCCTCCTATATTTAAGCTACCGCTGTTGTTACACTGCAACCGGATTTGTATTTGGTCACAACTACAGATAGACACTTTTTACATTTATAATATTTAACGTTCAGAAATATACGAAATTCCGAAAATAAGTAAGGGAGAGACACTTTCATACAACCGAAACCAATGTTATGCTCTTCCGGTAGGTATTAGGTCATGTAGTTGTAAATGAATATGTGACCTAATTTACTCATACCCGAGCAGCATTGGCTTAAGGTCCTAGCTCGGCAATCGGAATTGAAAAGACTGTAGAAGGGTACTACAGCAATGGGACGATTAAAACGTGAAAGGACAAAGAAAATTTTGAACCATATTCAAACGAACAAATCCGTATTAATTTCTAAAAACCAATACAGTACTGTTTGTTTAGAATTTAAATGGAAGATCGAGTGTCAGTTAAAAATCAATTACTCTCACCGGAATCGTCATCGTGTCCGGTGTTCAGCTGCAGCGCCAAAGCTCTAAGCTGTTTGTAAACGGATATAGCTTCGCTCCTCAACCAGGAGTCGTCCCTGTCGTCGGGGCCGGCTTCGAGCTCCGCGTGCAGCGACCGGCCGGGATCGGCCACGTCGGTGCTGTCCGGCGCTCCCAGCCTCTCGGCGAGCGTGTCGTGGGAGCGTTGAAGGCGTTCGAGTTCCTTGAGCGTGTTCTGGTACAACGTCTCCTGGAGAAATGAAATACCATCATGAAGGAGCAAGTTATTGACGATAATGCTGACATTTTGTGTATTTCTGCATCAACGATTTATATCGATTA
Organism: Eumeta japonica; assembly: GCA_005406025.1. NCBI lineage: Eukaryota > Metazoa > Arthropoda > Insecta > Lepidoptera > Psychidae > Eumeta > Eumeta japonica. The sequence continues at coordinate 40,568 of BGZK01001469.1, forward strand.
TGATGCTCGGGTGGTCGTGGAAACATGTTTCATATACATGTTTGTTTTTAATTTTACTTTCCTAACTTTTTGTTGGGGTTTGATTGTTCATATTACGTTTTTGAATGAGCCATTCGACTATGCCTAAAAAAAGACATTATTTAGAGTATTTACAAGATATATTGTATTCACGTGAGTTCGTTTTCAAATATGAAAGAGACTAAAAATAGCCGAAAATTATTTCACATTGCGCAAGCGTTCTTTTGTTTGTTCGCTTTAGCCGATGCACGTCCACCGCGGGACTTTGGCCACCCATATAGATTTGCACGACGTACGATATTTTCAATCCTTTACTATTTCCTACTGCATAGTTAAAAATAATCAAGGTATTATGAACCATATAAAAACCTGTTAAAAGGTGTTTGGACACCATGACCGATATCTGAAACCATCGGATTCCACATAGAAAATTTTCGAGTAGGCAGGTATACAAACAAAATGACAACCACGATCGCTATTGTCGTACACCTGAGCAATTGTCGTCGACGATACACAATGCGAGCTGATTAAAGGTCGGACGGCGTGCGGCGGAACACACCGGCCGTGGAGTTGGAGAATTTGTATACGAAAACAGTTGACACAAGTTTTTCCTTTGTCAGATACACGGCATGTGTATCGTGACGCTGCAACGGATGACGTAAAACGAAACCGACATATAAAAGAGACTCGTTTAGCAATAGAGATGTACGTAAAAGATTTTTGAATGCAATTAATCTAGACGCTCGAACGGTGGTTTAATAACTGTCATGGCAACTTGCAAGGGTAAAGACATAATGTCATTTGTCTTACAAGGTGTGGCGGACTCGTACGGCAGATGTTATTTCTGAGACGAGTGAAATTTGTTTTTTTTTGCAATACTAATAATATATTGTAATTAAAGTCGATCGATTAAAAATGTTCAACGCTAATAGCTCTATATTGCACGCCTCATAAGCGGAGCGCATGAGGTAGTGCTCTACTCTCGCCTTACGAAAAACGAGTGATTTTTGAACTTTAAATGTCTTTATTTATTACATGTTGCACTTGTAAAATAATGTATGCACTCAAACGGCAAGAATAATCACTGATTTTAATATCTGTAATATCTTCGAAACACACTTTGTTATAGAACATATTTTAAAAACTGTTTTAAAAATGTTTTTCGTGGACGTCCGTGTGTCTGTATGTGCGGATCCTGTATGTGGTCACGACAACGAATGAAATACTTCACTAATCGAGTGTTTTCTTTTTCATTCGCTTTAGTATGCATTTGAATAGAAGCCTATTGAATTTCACTGTCTAATTCGGTGTAGTTTAATTGATATTTAATAAACAAAATTTTGACGAGTCTTTTAGTAAAAAAAATATTTTTTTTTTATTAAATCTTAATCTAGAGAACATAAGAAACCCGAAGCGTGACTGTCTTTTTTATTCTCAATGTTTAAGTAAAAATTTTGACACCACGGTAAGTATTTTTTTTTAATTTATTTCAATTTAAAAAAAATGACGATTACGGTATAAATTTTTGTTAATATATAGAATGTAGAGTATTGAACAATGCATACCAAGTAATTTGTAATCATTCATAAGGAGTGAGCTCCAGTCATTCGTCGGAGCTGACATACACTTTTCTTTAGTAAAAATGTACTGGAATAACCGCTATGAGGCGTGTACTTTTGGATTTTCCAATTTTTTTTTATTTTATATTCTTATCACAGTGGAAAAATTATTAAAATAAAACAATATTTTGTAATATATTTAAGTATAAGAGATTTTTAAGATATTATAATAATTGGTTGCAATTAATTTATTCAAGTAATTTAGTTATTTATTCGGATAATTATTAAATTTAACTACTTATAAAGTTAAGGTGCCCAATAATTATGATATGATAATGATATGTAAATATAAATTTATTTTTTAACAGAATTGATTAACCTCCCCTCCCCCTTCCCCAAAATGGAAATGCTTTTCTCGCTAATCGTTAAATTCCTCACAAAATTGTATGAAATTTTCCACTTATTTGACTGTTTTACTGAAAATTTTAATAATGTGTCTAAGCATAATTCATAAAAGTATATATTACTTTTTCTTTCCGCTAAAAATCTCACCTGTTCTTTGAGTTGTCTTTCTAGTGCCATGATCCTGTCATTGGCCTCGTCCAGTTGCTGCATCAGGTTTTCTTTGTCTTTCAAGCTTCCGGTCAGCCGTCTCTCCAGATCGGCTTTCTTGTCGCATACCAGAGCCAACTCTGCTTTGAGCGATTCCAGACTTTGTACGTGGTCCTGTATGAGAAGAAACTACTTTGAGTTTTTATGAACTGATGTAAATTATGGATGAGGTACGATTCAGCTTAATTACAGAGTATACACGTCAATGCAAACAGTTTAACGTTTGTTGGTTATATTTAAATATAAAAATGTTTTATTTAGTTTTCACAAACTACACATTTGACTAAAACAGCCTATAAGTAATTATATTAATGATAAAACTTTAAAACTATAAAGTAATATAAATGTATATTGCGAGAATTAACACAACAGTAGAGTCCGATGGGTCTGTACACTGAAGGAATGAAAAATGGAGAGGAGACGATAGAAAAAACGTAACATAAGAGAAATCAACGATTTTGAAATTTTTCGTTCCTCTGTTTGATCGTGCACATCTCTGAAATTACTGAAAAGATTTCAATGCGATTTTCATGGGTAGATGGGGCTTGTCTTGGAATAGAAATTAGAAGTAGGTACAAATGGTTTAGATCAGTAACTTTATGTCATTTAAATTAGACGTCTGGAAAAAAGGTGCCCTCATTTAAATGTCTAGACTGATAACTTACAAGACAAATGAAACTTTCTGGAACCAACACTCAACATTTTAATCACGATGCGCTCAACTTGTTGAAAAATGTACAAGGTAAGGGATGGGTTGGGAGGTAGTGGACCGATTAATAAAGGAGGGGGTTGGTTGTGATAAAAAGTTTATGTGACTGTCTGAATTTCACGCTGGTTGAGTTGCAGGTGGAAAGCTAGTATTATATGTTATAAAGTTATCTATCTGACTGTAGCTATCTATCTATCTAAGGCTATCTAATTTTAACCTTTTGTTTCTTGATTTTTTTAACGTCTATTTCTTTCTGTAATTGTACCTACTTCTAATATAAAAACTTCTAATAAGGCAATTTTTTTAAAACTGTCGCTATGAGTATATACGCTAATAATCATGCTAATAGCACTTTTCTAAACAGCTTCAACGTCGTGCAAGCTAAGACATTTTTTGAAGAACTTGTTTCTAGTAAAAAAATCATTTCAAAACACAGAGGTACCGTATCATTTTTTTTTAAAGAGGAGGTTCTATGTTCGTCTGTTTTTTTTCAATCTATGTTCAGCGATAACTTTGTCAAATGTGGACCGGTTTCGATTTTTTTTTCTTTGAAAGGTTCAGCTAAAACGAGGTAAAAGAACATATAATCTATAAACATGAATATAAAACGTTAAATATTCAGTGAAAACAAAGGTTTTCTAAGGAGGAACAACAGTCTCTTAGTTTTAAACAAACTCGGTTTCTAAACAGAACAAGTTTTCAAGACGATTTTTTTAATGTCTTTTTTTTTATAAAACAAAGGCTAATGCTATAATCTAACATCGTTACCTGCACAATGTTTAAAAAAGTGAGAAAAGCATATGCCACCTGTAAGCTGGTCTTCCTCATGATGTACTGGTCCTTGAGCCCCTCCAGTTGCGCCAGCAGCTGCGCCTCGGTCGCCGACGACTCTTTGAGTTGCGCAGTCAACCTCGAATTTTGTGCTGTTAACTCGGCGATTAAGCCCGCTTTCTCCTCTTCGCGCTGTTTATGAAAAAAAAAATTACATTTATTTGAGCAATTTATACTGTACGACACGACAAAAATAATGATTTAATTCAAATATAACGATTGACATGAAACGATACGGCGAAGTTGAATTATTAAAGTAGAATGAGAAGCAATTCATGTACAGAATTAATGAATTAAAATTAAATTAAAAAAGGTATTTCGTAAGTGTAACTCATAAGAATTGACAGACAATGTATAAACAATCTGTCAAATCTTACGGATTACGTTTACGAATTTTGTTTCAACTTTTGGTGTAACTCGCCATTACGTTAACGTAAACTAATAAAATAATCAATCGCTTTTTTATTTTTTTTAAATAAAAGAACGACTCTTTTCAAAAACCTGCAATTAGTAAAACACCTCACATTTTCAAGAACTTACTATTATGTATTGGAAAATAATGAAGTGAGAAATGCCGGTACAACTTTTAAATTAAATTATATATCATCAAAGGTACAATAGATACAGTGATGGAGTTTGCCAGAGTCCACAACGTGGACTACTCAGCGACTTGAAGTGGCTCTGATAAATTATGACTTTCTGGACTATCGTATCTTCGTTTTCCAGCCCTTAAATTCCAATTATTAATTACATCCGGACACCGTATGACGTCTCGTTTCCATAAAAATAAAGTGTACCGGTCGATATCGCGAAGTAGATTGTCCTTTTGAGCAATCGTTTAAAGACGCTAATAAATCTCCAGATCTACAGCACCCATTACCAAAATATTCTCGAGCGTGGTTAATTGTTGTAATTGCCTTAGCTTGTTGTTGTTAGTTACACGATTGTTGACTTTGGATCCCATTGTTGTAGAGGTAGGATCGTTAATTGCGTTGTCCAAATTTGCTCCGTTTTCCTCGGCCGCAGAAGAGACGTCGAGGACGCCGGCCAGCGTGACGAAGATTTCGACAACGCGTAACGGCAAAAGGATGTATGTGCACGGCCGTTGTCAAAATATGGACACTCCACTGCTGGCCTACTACGGCTACTGAGTCGAGGTCTCGCGTCTGGGAGGGCAATGGAATGAGGAAAACGGAGGCCGTGAAAACGAATGTACAATAGTTCATTGTTTTTACGATGACGTTGGTCGTGTTTTACATCGTTATTATTACGTGTACTGTGTATTCGTCGAATAATTAATATTCTATTATATTGCACTTTAACACAGAAGCCAATTAATTTGACAAGAAGAAACTAATTCAACGGAAAATTAGAAATTATGTAGTATTCCAAATTATATTACTTAGAATCGCTGTTGGAAAAGAACATACACAATGTAGGGTCCGGAAGTCGTTACTACAAGGAAATGCCTACAGGTGAAAAAAACTACGTTATACTTTTGCTGTTTCCCGAACTGAATAGTTATTTTGGTCGTCTATAAGTAAAAAAAAATAAGTAGGTATGTCGGGCATTACCTTTAAACTAATGTAAACTATAATGCACCAGCAAAAGAGCCTATCTTCACAGCACTTCTGTCCTTTTCTTGAGAAGCGCAATTTTCCAGCAATAAATAAAAACGGTATATCCGATGATCTTCAAAATAAGTTTCATTGAAAGTATTTGTCAAGCGTTGACTTTGTGCATTTTTTCACATTTTTTGAACATACGATTTAAAAAAAAAAATAAAAATATTTTCGGAGCAATTATTTCCGAAAATATTCACCGAATCAAAAAAATTACTTATAAACCTTAATGTGTTTTTAAAAAACTGTCGAAATATGAAATATCTGTAACACGTTGATACTTACCGAAAAATCCTTTTTTAAATTGCTGTTACATGTATGGAGTGCCCCCTTAGAAATATATATTTTTGTTCCTTAACTACTAAACAAAGTAGCGGCTTACACAAGAGACCTATATTATAAATTTCATTGATATATATCTTGTAATTTTTGAGCAAAATTCCTGTAACATACGGACGGATGGACGGACATGATGAAACTAGAAGGGTTCGTTTTTGCGCTTTTGGCTCGGACCCTTAAACATTAGTTATTTGTGATTCGCGTTATGGATTCCGAATCGACTGAAAAAAAAAAACTTCTTTTTTTGTAAATACATACAAATACGGTGGTACGGAACCCTCGGCGCACGAGTACGACTCGCACTCGGCCCATTTTTAATTTATGTTTTACGATTACAAAATAAAATCGTTTTCACGTGTAACATTGTTGTTACAAGACATTAGCATGATGCTTTTGCAATTTATTATTACGTCAGAAGTTACAGCCTACGCACGCGCACGCACGTCATAACGCAAATGTAGGACTAATATTGGAGTGGTGGTAATTCATACCTTGACATTGGGGCATGGCTTTAGTTAATTAATTGACCTTCAAACGATCTCGTACCACCCGCGCCCCGCCCCGCCCCGAATGTTATACAGGGCGGAGTGGGCCGTCATAACCTCAATTCGGCGAATGCCGTTACGGTCTCTGGAGGGTGATCCGCGATAAAATAAACAATCCTAATGACTGTTACACGTTCTCAAGTAATTTCGCGTGAAGATTATTTAATATGATGTTCGCTTTGTTTTCTTTGTCCCTCTCGATCGTGTTATATTTACATATCGATTATCGGGTTGATTTAAGATATCGATTCTCGTTGCCGATTGTTCATATTTCTTACTTATGTTTTAATAATTTTTAATCTTATTAGATGTAGAATGTGACTGACCATGTACGAATATAATTCGCAGAACTGTTATTTTGAAAAACATAGAAATTTGGGTTTAGTTAAAAATAACGCATATTTTTATAACGCCTAGAGACGATCTAAAATCATATGTCATATTACGTGATTAGAGAAAATTTGAACTGGTGTGTGTTTCTCAATACTTCTACATCCCTTTATCCATCTGAAATAAACACTCGAGAAAATATACACTTAAACAAATAAGATAACATAAACATTCTTATTCTACATGTGTTTTTAAAAGTTTTTTACTTATTAGACTATTAAACGGTAAAAAAAAAAAAACAAATTAAATCTCTCCTGTTACCCGAGGATACCGTAACTTTTTATTATTGAATAAAGCGGTCATATGATTTCAAAGATCACCTACATAATAACAAACATATTTTAAGTGTTTATTATCATAGCAGATTTATATATGTATATATGTGTGTGTGTGTGTGTGTGCGTGCGTGCGTGTATATGTACGTATTTTTACACTATCGCATTAAGTTGTCTTAAATTTTGGCAATCCCCGCGTGACGGGCTCAGCGAACGACCGACGTAATTATTGGCTTACAGGCAGCTGTCGGATTACAAGGAAGTTTTTCCGCTAAATAGGATTATACTTCAAAGGTTTCTTGACCTTAACCTCACCGATGATTCCAAAACATTAACCAAAGGGCTTCCTCGAAGACGTCAAATATACTTTTAACTAGTGAATTAATAAAGTCAGGCATTATGCGTTACTTTTGTTTAACAAGATTCTACCAAAAAGCGCATTTAGGCATGAAGATCTTAAAAGTCTTTAGTTAATCTAGAATTACAACTCATCAAGGTCGTAGCGTAATAGATTCACATTTATTGAACAAATACGCATGTCTCGCGACGCGTGACCACGTTTCAATACTTCGGAACAAGAACATAAACGAAATTTTGTACACAAAATTGTAACAACGCCGTTTTAAGCAAGTTGTAATGCAACAGTGTTAATCGCGATTTGTAAGACAAAGAGGCTGTGTCTTTTTTCCCCTTCATTTGATATACGTCACTCTCGTATTTATTTCTATTTATTCTTATCATCTACTAGAATATTTGCCTTATAAACTACTTGTTAAGCGTTACCATAAATCTATGTATATATTTTAATACAAAATGTCCTGATTCAGATCCAAGCTCAGACAAAAGGTTTGAATCAATTCCGGAAGGCTGTGTCGTGGAATCGTGTCGTTATGAACTTATAAACGCACAAATATAAGGGTGTGGTCGCCGTAAAATATGACAAAAACGTCAATTCTTATAAGTTACGTGGTCACAAATGTCTTTAATCATTTCGCTATGAATCTTATCGTGTTAAATGTTAATTAGTTAATTAGTGAAAATGCGTAATTAGATGCTTACCCTTAACACGCACAATGCAACTCACCGCTGTTTATCGAATCAGCTCTTCCACCACTAACTTCACGCGACGATTTGAATATTGATTTCGAAAGGATCGACAGCTATTGACAAGTATTAATTTTTTATTTATTTTAATTGTTTATATAATCAATATATTGTTTCTACATAGAAAGGGGTATAATATTTCATACTACATAGCAAATTCATTTGGGGATGCATCTGTTATTTAATACTGCGCTGGTGGATCTGTACGGATAGCTTCTCCTGATGATAAGTTCTTTGTGAGCTCTAAATGTATATAGAAATGTTATACCAATTATAATGGCGGTTAAGATAAATAGAATCTAACACTCGAGTTTAGGCGTTAGATATCTGCCAGTACTATCGGATTAATATTCCCTTAGTACTGGAAGATCAGATTCGAGGGTCAGCTGTTAAATGCACGCTACATGTTATTTAGTGCACGTTGCAGACGAGCTCCTGACTTGTATATACCTACCGATTTCAAAATGAAGGACGTTTATTCGTATCGATTCTGGATCATAAGAAAATAGAATTTACCACTACCCTGTTAGTTACGTAAATGCTAATAAATTACCGGCGTAACTTTAACGCGGCCAGATCGCGTTTTATCTCGGCCGCAGCGGTTCCGCGCGGCGGGCGGCGGCGGGCGGCGGCGTGTCGCAAGGCAGGCGCCGATAGGCACGCGGATAGACGGATGCGTGACGGCGGCGTGTGTACGACATTATCGCGATATCGATTCGAAAGATAATGCATTATCGACTGTTGAAATGCTGACGTTTCATATATATATATATATATATATATATATATATATATATATATATAATTTTCATTGAATAATTTATGAAAGGATTGTTTAAACTGTTTTATAATGAAAACGTTTTTTTCCTTTAACAGAGCATCAGTTAAATACTACTAAAAGTATCGGTATAGGTCTTTGAACATTCCATGTGGAATCGTTTGTAGATGGTTTTAAGATACTTATTTTTAGGGTTCCATACTCTGAAGGTATCAACAGGACTCTATTAATAAGCTTCCGCTATCCGACTGTGTTTGTTTGTATGTCTGACAACGGACTATATCTTTCGAACCGCAATAGGTGGACAGTGAAATTTTTCACAGACTATGTATTTCTATTGCCTCTACAAAAATAAATAAACAAAATTAAATTGAACAATAAAGGGGCCCCCATGCAAAAAACGTGTTTATTAACGTGTATTGCTCGATTTAAATAATGGCAATAGGTAAACGTTTTGAAATGTTTACACAATGTGTATTTACTATAGTCGCAATAATAATAAATAACAAAAATAAAACAAAGTTAAAATAAAAAGGAGTGCACACACAAGAAACGTGCTTTTTCAGCATTTTTTGTTTAATCTTAGTAATTTGTTCTCGCTTCTCATTAACAATTTTTCAAAAATATGTAGTTTTCAATATTGCAAGACGGTACGGAACCTTTTATTGCGCACTGGGATTTTTTTTCTCTAATTCCGTACACCCTTCACCGCTGTTTTGATTTAACTCCATGACGCGTAACGCCCTACGAAGCGGGCGGGTGAAGGTTAGTATCCTTACGTAGATAAATTCCTTAGTTACAAGTGAATTGTGTTCATCGAAAGTGTAAATGTACTTTACCGGCCCAAACATTCCAGGATTCAAATAAGTTCCATTCATTACACGCATACCCAGCTATATCATGCCTAACTTTTGCGATTTTTTTCAGAATATACTCCCATCTGAAAATACATAGGAAACGGCAAATTTTTCAAAATTATTGAACCATTATTTTCGATGATCGAGCGAAGGAATAACAAGAATAGAATACATTTTATTTTAATTTACGATATTTTATTACACATACAGCATTCATATTTTCGAATGCCCTGTTCCATATAATTACCTCACGTAACTGTTGAAAATATCCTTTTTGATAAATTGAATTTTTTTTTAAGTAGATTCGGTCACCATTACTTTGATCAGCGATATGAGAACGGAATAATCATATGAACGTTGCGTTTTTAAGGTTGTACAGCCGAAGGCAAATAAGGAATTCGTATAATTTCCTTCAGTGTTTTTGCCCTTTTGTACGTGACAATCTTATAACCCCGGCATTTTTTCAGTAATTCTGATGAAATTGTTTAGGCAGGCGTCTTATCTGAATCGCTATATATTATTCGAGAAATTATTCGATCAGCTTTTCGTGCTCAAAATCGAGATACGATTTTTTTTCGCGCACTCCTTTACGTAGGTTATCATTGTTAAGTATTTAGAAACGTAATAAATCTTCTTATGCTGGTTACCTCTGAGGTGTAAATTTTGCCTTTTATTAACTCTGTATGTGTCGCCTCCGCCCTCTAATTTTTGTGTTGTATGTTTAAAAATCTAAAAATAATGCAGTACCGTTTCGTAAAAATGTTTGATGAACATTATTTATTTAAAACCACTCGTGTTTGATGAATTTTTAGATTTACTCTATTGTGAATAGTAAAAATCTAATCAAAGTTCCAGATGGGAACACATGTAGATTTTAATAGAATAGGTACATACCATTCAAACGCATATTTTAAATAAATATTTTTAATTTATAAGCAATAGATACCTGTTGGATTTAAACTCTGTGTACGCATCTGCATATTTTAGATTATATCATTCGTTTGTACGAAACCCTGGATGCGTTCATTCGACTTTCATCTTGATCGGTTTTTTTTTCAAATTTCGCAGTGATAAATTAAAAATGTATACGCAGTTAAGTAAGTAGCGAGCGCTAACCGCCGCAGTGCCGGCGATCAATTCTGCACGAGTACGCGCATGTCGCAAGCGGAGATATGAATGGGTCTTGTAACAAAAGAATTGGACTGATGGGTTACTGTGGCAACGGGGCCTTGAGAGCCGTTGATGAAACACATTATTTTGGTCGCGGAAGAAAATTAGACAGTGTGGAGAATCGGCGCGGGCGGCGCTTGCGACAGCGGCGATCTCAGCGCCCGCTGCCGGCCGCCGAGCGCGACAACTTAATGCGTGCGAGCTGATCAACTTTGGAAGTACGAAGTGGAAGTCAATAAATATAAACTTTATTCGCAGCAGTCGCTGGTTTAGGAATAATTTACAATCGAATAGTAACAAACTATAAGTATACACACTAAACTAAGGGCTCGGATGAGATAATATGAATGACGTATTTCTAAAGCCTTCACATAAGTAACATGCCTGTGTAACAGAGGCCCAATTTGGTTTGATTGATTTGAAGTTATTCATGTTTTTATCGGAATTTGGATATAGTGCAATCAGGAGAAATTTCGAAATAAATCTACTGAAAGTTGCAATTTCTCTCAAAAAGTATACCATTTTCAGAAAAGTTCATATTTAAGCATTGACATGCAATGGTATAGTAGCAAAAATGGGGACTATCGATTTACAACGTTTTATTTTTCATTAAAGTGTTCAGAAATTTTTAAATTTAATATTATATTTGGTGCTTATATAAAAACAAAGCATAAGCGAAATTCATATTTTAGTCTATTTTTTAAAGATTTATTGATTATATAAATAGATACATATTATGGGATTTGATTCAAACACCTCGATTAGGAAATAAAGTAAATAGAAAATATGTTTCCTAAAACTAAAAAAACATGTTTTCGTTATATTAAATTACTGATTATTATGATGTGGATGGGACATTTGATACGCAAAAAGTGACACCGGAATTTCAGCTGTAACTAACTACCTATAATTGAAAATCCCACAGCCTGTGTTATGCTTGAGTCGATTTCGTTTTAGGATAAAAGTGAATTCGAGCCCTTTTTTATTACTTTTATATTTTAAAAAACATGATTACAATACAAAAATTTTAATATTAAAATATTTTTTTTTATTTGTATTATGGAAATGAAATTAAATGAAGATGAATATAAAAATAAATTAGACGCAATAATGAAAAGAGAAAACAAAACTAAATGTAATAAAAAAAATTATTAAATTGGAATGCATTTATGTTAGTGTCTAATTGAAAATGCCTAAATCGAAGATACAATTAGTTAGTTCATCTCGTAAGACGTCACCTATAGCTTGAGGTTATTTTTTTTTGTAGTATTTTCAGTTTAATTGAAAATTTAAAACATTTATAGGATAATTTTCTTTACAGTTCTCATTTAAAATTAATTAAAATTCATTCTTTCTGTATATAAATAATAAAGTACTGATAATCATATTCGAATGTTCATTACCATCCGTAAGTGGTCATAATATATGGTCAATCGTACAGTCCGACGAAAATGGCACGAATAGATTTATGTCTAAGTTTACGAAATAGATACTGTAATTGCATTAACTGATAATTCAATTCATCTGATCCAACTACTTACAATTTGCTTCATCATTGTGATTTATGGATCCTTTCTTTTGAACACGAAAATGGAACAGTAAACTTACGAACCGCACGAAATCACAGGCGGAAATTATTCAACGTTGCCAAAAGAAATTGATAGACATCAATGCATATTTTGGTGATATTTATGGGTATGGATCGGAATCGAGGTCAAAATAACTAAGATGGAAAAAGTATTGAGACAAACGACCGGAATTCAAAATATAAATATATTCCAAGACTATGCAGACTGTAGACTTTGGTTAGTTATGTTATAATTATGAAGGTAGAAGTTAGTAAGCTGTAGAAGACAGTTTACGATGTGACAGAGTAGACAACGGAGAGTTCTAAACTCTACGGACAAAATCCGGTCAATCATATGTCTACATCATAATTACTTTTTTTCGTCGACCTCGCTGATGCTGAAGCCGAACAGAAGATGCAAGTAGCGTTAATTGTAAAAAAATAGAATAAAAAATCAATTTAACTACACAATACGTCCGCTCCTTGCGGACTGTACGAATTTGCCTAAAAAAATGTCAAGAAAAAGAACGAAATAACTTTGATTTTTTTCCCTAACTAATCACCGATCTCAATTTCGAGAAATGCACTTACAGAATTGATTTGTTCGCTCTTGGTAAAGGAGCTATACAGATATTTGTGACATCTTTTACGTATAGGCAGCCCTCTATTGATGGTATTAGCTCCATAACACTTTGCCAACTTGTACATCAGGGCTGAGGTAACTTAAGCACATTTAAGAATACTACTCTTTTTAGGTGATACAGGTAGACGTGGGTAGACATCATAACTATCTTATATGCAGTAAAAATAAACGTTTCTTTAGAACAAAACTACAGTCCGTGTTTAAATCATAGCAAATAATTTAAATAGTATTTTTTTTCAAACTGATATTAAACAGTAAGCGTCTCAACCGTCTTACCCATAAAATCAATGTTAATTTCAAAATCCAATTTTAGATTGTTGGAACGAATTGAATATTATTAAAAAGGGTTTCCAAAAAAATATACAGCTTGATTATTTAGCTAACTATTTAAGACGATAACAATGTGTGTGCCAAATGGCACGATATTATTCTAAGTACCTGCTTGACGTTCGTGTCCCGCGAGTCTATCTTGGTCGTCAGCTCCCTGATGTCATTCTGCAGCTCCAGAATTCTCGCTTCGTATTCCCCCTGGGTCGTGTCTAGTCGTCGTTTCAATAGGTGTTTCTCTTGCTCTAATTCCTGGTCAAAAAGAAGAAAAGCTTAATAAATAAAAGGCTATTCGATAATATAATTAAACACATATTTATACAGTCATACGAATGTTTATGTTCATGGTTATGTTACCGACATATTAATGGAAATGTTTACATGTATACGTTATGTGCTAACTTTCGGCCGCGGCTCCGTCCGCATGGGCGTAGAATGAATTGTTTCATTTTTTTTTTATATCGACCTTTCAGACTCCCAACCTTAATCCCGACCTCGGTCCCGCTCTTGATTCCGATCCTGATTGCACGCTTGATGCCAATTCCGATATCGATATGTATAGATATCGGTACGGCTTTTGTGACGTACACGCGAGTGAAGCCGCGAGTAAAACTAGTTTTCTTTTCGTTATAAGTTATAGCCATTTTAGCCCATGTCCTATTTTGATGTACAAGCATAAATACTGTGAAGTTTCATTAAAATCTATATAGACTTTTTTGCGTGAACGTAACAAACATACATCATCACAACCTTTCACGTTTTAAATATCAGTAGTTCATTTTTCTTATCTATGCATTCATGTAGAATTAGACGAATTCGGTTGTAATTTTCGTTGTTATATAAATTATACTTTCAGAAATAATATGAATACATTTCCAAACTTATATATTCTTGGTACACTATATAACTAGCGATGCTGAGAAAAACAAAATAAAATGGGTGTATGCAAAGGAGAAACAGCGAAAACTGGCAACAGAGCAGGAACTAAGACGTTATTTAACAATGCCATATTAAACCACTGAAATGTGGCAAGTAAAGTATTAAGGCCGCCGGAGGTATCCGATGCAACATGTGGCAAGATATACGATATATGGCAAGAGAAAGCACCCTTAACATCGAAGTCAATACACACTGTCCTGCTTTAGTTATGGTCCAATTAAATTTTTTATGTTATAGTTTTTAACAATAGACGAATCACGAAGACGAATAATAACGGATAATATTATATGATAAAATACCTACAATTTTTAATCAAGACCGAGCAAAATTGAGTAAACGCTACAGAAATATTGACAATTAAGTTATTTGTACTCTATGGCATAGAGTTATTGTCGTGTGGCGTAATATGAACTGTTATAGAAGTCTCACATCGCACTAACATCTTATTGGTGGAAGTGCGGATTGGCCGTTTCCTTGTTTTTGTTTTTACCGGAAACACTAAAACTACTCAACTTCCGTTAACAGCTAATTGATGCTTTATTTTTCTTGCGTCACAAAAAATGGTGACCTTAAAAATAAGTGCTCTTTTTTTGCATTTTTTTTAACATAAAGTGAGAATTAAAATTGCGGTTATTGTATGAATACAACTTCGAGTCATTTTTCAAGAAGTTGTGACATTATCACAATTTTTCCAGTAGGCAGGTAAATTTCTACATTTAATATGGATTCGGTACATTATTTTCAATGAAGAATCATTTTGCTTATTCATTGAACTTCGTTCAGTGACGTTTCTCCACTCACGGTTGGGTGGGATGGGGGGGCATTTCCAAAAATAAAATGTGAGAAAAAACACAGGACAAGTGCGAATAGAACTCTGAGTTTAAGTAAAAATTTACCTCTGTATTTTATCCATCAAAAATTTCAACGACTTTTGCTCTTTTCGATACTGATACTGGCGAGATATCGAACTCGGGAAATGCGTAACATTTATTGTTTACATTTTATCAAAAAAAAAAATCGAAAATATTTTTCAATTATCCAAATTTTGGAATTGTTAATTTTTTTAAAGCAGGAAAATAAAAAATGTCCTCCCACACACCATTCTATTTGTTAAAGTAAACTTACTAAAATAACTAGTATAATTAACTAAAGTAATACATCGTCGATCTACTAAAATATTGGAAATAAAAACCTTAATTGTCGATTTTTCTATTTTAGATAAATCAATTGGTGTTTTTTTACTCCATTACCAACTGACATATTACATATATATATATGGTTTTATTTCTTGATTGAACAATAATAATTAAATAATTTTTATACCTACGTCAAGATATTGTGCTGCAGTAGTCAAAACTAAATAACCTATTCAACGAATCGACATTACCGCACCGTGCTAAATTCGCGGTAATTCTGTTTTTAGCGTTGCCGATAATTAAAATTCCACAAAAGCAACAATGCGATTTGAACAAGCACACCCGTCCTTGGGTGACCCATTGTGTTCGGCGGTTCGGCGACCTTAATATTTTCCAAATCACAATGGCCTAGGCTACGTAGGTCATCGGTTTATGTGAAACTGATTAGCAACGTTCACTGTACGCTCGAGGAAAATTAGAACTCAAGATAGATGTGTTACCGGCTGTCGCCTGAAGTCGGTCGGTTATTTGTCGATGAAAATGAATAAAAAAAAAAGTGGTAAAAGGTGTATAGAATTCCAAAAATCGCTGCAATTGTAAACTTCCTTAACGGTACATTTAATTGAAGGTCGAATAAAATAAATCTGTAAAACGGTTGACCTTATAGGCCATTCCTAAAACTGTCCGCTATGATATTTACGGATGTATTTTAGGGCTCTTTGAGTTATAGATATTGCCTTTGAGTTTTTGAGCTTAAAAATTTGGAACACGGTTGACCCTTCAAGCCGTCCTTGAAACTTCTTACCACTTTCCAGCTTGAAGTTTTAAAAATGGAGGAGCAGTAAATTATTCAGCTCAACGTGTACAAAAGATCTATTTTATTCCTTTTTCAAGCTCTGTGAGCAAAAAAATATAGCTTTAATACTATTTGAGTTCTTCCCATTCAAAAATCTATATGTATTAAAACGCCTTTTTTTTTCAACTAAAATACCTTAGAAACAAGTTGTTTGATTGTGAGCTGCTTTATGGCACCCAACGCACTTTTCTAAACAGAAAACGATGACAAGAATTAAACATCTTTGAAAATGAAATATTTTGGAAAAAAATCTTTTTTTTGTATTTTTCGTTAATCGGACGAACCAAGCAATTGTGATGCAATTTGCGACGATTTATGTATTTTAAAGAAAACGATTAGATTTAAAAATTTATCGGTAGAGTAGTTTAAAAAATATACTAAATAAATATTTTTGAAACATTTTTCTCCAACAATATCTCTTAAACAAATGAACCAATTTTGATGAATTTAGCAACGATCGACGTAGTTTTTTAAGCTGAACATCTGGATAGATTTTGAAATTTATCGGTTTAAAAAAAACCGTTTACATTATGTACCTATTATCTTTAACGTAAAATTTATATTATATTATAACGTAAAATAAATATTTTTTTTAATATTAATATTTACAAAATATACAAAAATCAGGAATCATATAAATATAAGTCTGAAATATGTAGTGTTACAATTACATGGTTGTATGAAGGTAACATTGATTTGCATTTTAACGTTTTAAAAATATGTTTCCAAAGGTAAACATTTTTATTCTGCGCTACATTTATTTATATGTAAATGTACTTCTATTGACTTTTAAAGAAAATCAACTAAAATGGAGTATTGGAAACTTACTATCTATAAAAAGCAATGTTTGGTATACACCAGCAGTTCAGAAATAGGTATTAAAGCATTATTCGGTGCCTCGAACCGCATCGGCGCGGTGGCTGAGCGTAATAACTGGGCCATTTTTCACAATGTATCATTGCGCCTCGGTGTGTGGGGTAGCGTCACTTTTACTTCTTTGATGCGGCAACAGCGAAGCTCCGAGACGTCGGCATTGTCCGGACCCGTATTCTTCCGGAGCAGAATGACATTTAGAAATCTTAAAATGATTGGTTCCGTAAGGTTTTCCGCTAATGCGTTCCGATAGCGCACCGCGTTCGAGTTTCTACGTCGCCGCTGACGCAAGTTGTTCTGCGCCATCTATGTGTTATATGTAAAAACTTTGATCAAAACTGAAATAATTTTTAGCTGTTTAATAATTTTTTAATATTATGTCTATGTAAGTACTAGTATTCTTCTTATTAGTATTCTTGAATATTGTTAATCAGTTTCAATAAAAATATCCGTTTCAAACTTTCACCATTGTCTCGACAAGTTCGAAGAGCGCATCCAAAAACATACTTTTTAAAGTAGTAAGTAAATGTTAAAGGAATTTTCCAGTCAAAATTATAAAAAAAAAAGTGTATTTATTATTGTTTTTATTTCAGCAAATTTAATGAGTGCATGACTTTTCCATTTTTCCTAGTATAATACATATACTATAATTATCTCTTTCTCAGAATCAATATACCATTTCGATAATCAATAATTGATAATTTCAATAATCAATAGAAACAAAATTTTTGACATGTCATTAAACAATCATGTAAAAATAATATTAATCCCCTTTAACACTGAGCTTTCACTAAATTATAACGATTGACGGGAACATTTATACGCTATAAACTTGGTTCACAACAGTTATAAATCTGAATTACAGCCAAGACCGGAGACAAATGACAGACAGATGACGGGGACATGCGTACGCGCCTAGTCTCGCACTGATTGGCGTCCGACCACAATGCTCAGCCAGGGACTAAATCTTAAAAGTGACGTTAAGAATGGAATCCTCATGGTGACATTTCGTCGTTCATCTGTCTGTCTATTTGTATGAATGTCAGGTTTGTTTTGTTCAGTGATTAGGTACTTTTGTTCTCGAAGTACTATTGAAGTTTGATATAGTTATAGAAATTAACACAAATACTATTAGAACATTTTTACTTTGACAAATTTGAAAGTATTTTTAAAACATATTTCTTTCAGTTATACATATCGCGTGGGGTACGTTTTAAACAATTCTCTCTTGAAGATTTTTTTTAGGAAGTAGGAAGTAATTATATTAAACTTGAAACACATTAAAGAAAAACGATGTCTCATTTTTTTTTTAATTTATAGAATACTAAAGAATTGGTTTAAACATTATTGCATATTTTAAATTGAATGGAACCATCGGTGTGGGAGTATGATTCAAACGTGACCGGTTTTATGCATTTGATATCAGTCTTAATGTGTCACTACACAAAGAATAGAATAGAATCTTTCTAATTTATAGTTATATACACAGGCCGAAAGCAATATTTGTATATATTTCCATTACGTTAACCACGACGTAAAAATACGTATCATAAAAGTGTTTATTTTTTATATTCCATAAAATCACACTCTATTATCGGTACACAGTAGATTGATGATCTATTTTGATAATTAACGTAATGGAATATATAGAAGAATTTGGTAAAACCAAATGTGCATGCTTTAAGCGCTCGTAACATACGTATTTTATTGAAATTAGAGGTTAATGATAATATATGAGTTTTTCACCTAAAATCCTATTATTTATTTTTGATTTTCAAATAGTTTTGTAGTAAACTTAAACCGAAAAAAGATAAGTAATTTCATATTTATTAGACATTATGCAAAAAAAACCTCCTTCAATTGAAAACGATTATTACCAATAAAAATTACGTAATTCAATCGAGAAACGTTGGTAAACTTAAAAAAATCAGTAAATTTGTCAATACGTCATCGGACTTATCACTAAAACATTGTGACGTAATTATAAACAGACTGTCTTTACGTCAGGAAAGACCTAATTAGAAAAAGAGAGAAAAAAAAACCTCTATTTTAGATATTTAAGCGAAATGGCGGATCAAAACATGAATAACTACCAGTTAAAAAAATCAATTACAGCTAATCGGTACTTTATCAAGCTATGATTTTCAATACAGTTACTCCCAATCGATTAGTGATGAGATTGAAAAATAAATTAAGTTTAAAAGTTAAATAGTTTTTTTTAGTTATCGTGGTCACACCCAATGTAGACGGGATTTTCAGGCGACAGTAGAAGCATATAGGCATGCAATAAATACAACTTCAATCCGTGATAAATGTTCTTAGTTTCTATATGTATTATACAACCATATTGTATCCTCCTTGAATTCGGTCCCAACCGATTGTACAATTTAGCAAAACCAGAGCTGAACATTCTAGCATAATCTAGCGGCACATGTCGTCACCAATAATTTCTGATTGGTATCTCAGTCGAAACAGATAGGACATGCATCGATATATTAAGGTAATATCTGAAACAGACACACGTACTACGCTCTGAAACAATTTAAGAATTTTAACACTCGGTCGCTGTATGAACTATACCAGCTACCGATATCTCATTTTCAGTTTCATTTCGCTCGCTGTGTAAGCGGACCGTTTTTGCGAGGCGACTTCTTTCGAATTCAAATTATCCATCCCAAGCATTGTAATGACATATCGATGAGGACATCCCGGTTGTCCGATATTCGAATCCCAACCCTAGCGCCAACGAAGACACGAGCCCACAACAACGCGGCTCTGCGACACCACTAACCCACTGCCGCGACGGATGTGCGCCGGCGCCGGCGGCCGCGGCACACATCCGAAACTCCGGTGCCCGTGTTGGTGGACGCCTACACTTTCACTGTTACGTTTCGGCGCTTGCGGTATGCGATCGGACGACCGCATTGTATACCTTTGTCTTCCTGCCTCTGCGCCTCTACGATTTAGGGATGAACGGAATCGATAATACCTATACCTCTAACGTAGTATTCGTTAGATATATATATATATATTTTTTTTTTTTTACTTCGGTACATTCAATAAAAGTGCTTGCACATGACAATAAATTATATAAATATCAACGCACCGATAACTGACAGTGAAAGATGATCACTTTGTTACAGCAAAAATCATCATAACATAACAGTTTTAATTAGTTTCATTGAACTTTAAGCAATTTTTAGATCGACACGGAAAGTATTAAAATATCTTTGTACATATCGGTATAGTTTTCGAAAATTTTTGAAAAACTCGTTTAAAAACGGCTGACCCCGACCTTAATTAACCTTGAGAGCGACTTTCAGAAAAGTAAAACGAAATTGTAAGGTGTGAACAAAGAAAATTATCATCAAGTTTTTTTTAATATAACAACAATTATTGTACTACATGAAAATAGCCATTTCCATCGAATGCATAATATTATAGAGTGATATTGTCTAATACGAATAATCTCTATGGGCACGCTTTAACGAAGGCTAAATATCATACCATACCTGAAACCTCCAAAATACGCAAGTGAGAAATACAAAACCTATAAGTCCGATGCCCGTCTGCTTTTGGTCCCTATTGAGAATTTCAAATGAAGAAACAAACAAGCCAAGATTAAAAGTTGCAATATCAATTCTGACCTAGATCTTTATTCAGCTAGATATCTAGAAGTATAAATTTTATTTGTAAAACTTTTTGATCTTGTTTGAAAACCGCAAGAATCTTATTCGAAAATTTTACGCCAAAAATACAGTGGAATTGAGAACCTTCTCCATTTTTTTAGTCGGTCAAAAAAAATATCCAATTAGACGGCAACGAGTGCGTGAATTGTTACAGAATCTTGGTACCAAAAGCGTCCCCGTGTAAAAGTAATGGAGAATAGAATATTTCACATAATAGAATAATATATATGTATATATATATAGAACATAAGATTTTAGATGCGTTTATGCATTACTTTAATAATATAGCGTTTCGAATTGGCCGCATGGGGTTGGGCATTAAATAAAATCAATTTAAGGTCAGCCGACGAACCGCTTGCCCAATGGCTTCCGCAAACACCGCCCATTGTTTCTACACAGAGGCGGCTTGTTCTCTGAAAAGCAGCGAGTTTTAACCATTACACTGCACCGAAATTATTATTATATGTGCACATAAATAAATTATTTTTAATTAAGTTATGTATAGATCTTTCATTTATTTAACCTTCAATGTAACTACACATTTTTATCTATAAAGTTTATAAATTTAGAATTTAGACAAGTTTGTCTATTTTAATGGATTTCCTAAAAAAAAGTGGAGAGTTATATCGGACGGATAGTCTTGAGACATTAATTATATTAATAGTTTATATAGAAAAAAAATTACCCAAACATATAATTTTTTGGTAATTTTTAAGATAAGTAATATGTACATAATACTTGTCACAAATACCAGCTAGCACAAAATCACTGTTATTTTCAAAATAAAATTTAAAAAAGCTAATACTAATTTACATGATGTAAGTTGGCACAAAGACACGGTCACAAACATAAATTTCATTTATACGGTGGACGCGTTTGTATTATTGTAAAAAAAATGACGTAAGCATAGCAAATAAATCATGGTTCAACTGAAAAGTAGCATTTAATATGTCTTTGGATGTGCCCTAACATAGATTTCGATTATTCTAAACTAAAATAGAACACAGAAACATTCCGGTATCCAGTTCGTGTCGGTCCTACGACCGTTGCGGTCTGGTCATCGCCACTTTTATTGATTGTTCAATTTATGCAATAATTACTATTCTTCGCCCCGCCGCAATCGGGTAAATAAAGGAATTGTTTCAAAAACTAGATATCAAATTCTTATTAATCAAAGCGTAGACCGATGGCTCACCACTTTATAAATTCGACTTAATAAAAGACGAGAACGTGGCGACGTGGCGACGTAATGACGAAGTCGTTTCGTTATATTATCGCGGTGGTTTTCCATCGAAATTACCGCAGTAAAGGTGAAGTTAGTTAGTTACAATTGACACGTACATAGTGTCAAATGAGTTAATACCCGAGCGTCATTGTCACATCAATCGCTATTTTGTTATACAATAGTGTCGCTTGCATCGCACCGATCTTATGGATATTCAATGCCCGTAAGGTTTCTTTCTGCACTGGATGCATTGCTTTCGTTGTTACGGTAGTACTAATTGTAGGTATTCTATAATTTGTATTGCACTAAAACCTAGAAACTTTCTAAAAGTTAACAATTATTAGTTTAATTCTAGATATTCGCCAAGACATAATTCCGATTTCACACAAACGTCGTAAGACATAAATTTCTTCGAAATAATAATGGCGTAATTTAATACCAGTTGTGAAATGTCAAAAATTCTAATTTTACATCTAAAAAATAATTCATCACAAAATAATCTTTACTGAAAATGCCGACCGTGACCTATTGATGTAGATGTCAAAAAGATTGTAGAACAACCAGTTTAAAAATTACTAGCAGGACAAGTTTTTAACCACTCTCACGGAATATAATTATAAATGACACAACTTACAATAGTAGACATCCACGCAGGTAAACCCCCGGGTAAAACTACTTAAAACGAGTACTGTATTTTTGTCATTAATCCATTTAATACCACTTGCCAAATTTCATTTTATTAATATCAGTGTGACTGTTACATCACCACACAACTGCATCTAACAAACAAACACAATTCTCACGTAGATTCTCAAAAACGAATCGGGGCGATTTAATAACATGGATTTTACAGTAGCCTTAGGCTACAATGAAACGGTCACACGATAAGGCATTATTATTTTACCGAATAAAAACCTATTTTACCAAGTCCCAATCACTGAGGATCAATTGCGCGTTTACTTTGTTATTCTATGCTGACAAAATAATTGGTGTTAGTCGGCGTTATGCTTTACAACATTAGGCAATAATTTATACAATTTACAAGAGAAAGTTTCAATTTACAAGAGAATTGAATTACTTTTGTGTACACGACCCGGTGAGTACCTTAATATTTTTCTACGTTCACTTTGAGGTTGTGAGAATTGAAAAATTCTCACTGTCTCGCGAGTTTAATGTTTAAAGTGCCAGTCGCAGTCGTATTAAATTGTTATTTAAACAATCGTCGTATATCCACGTATTATTTGATGATGTTATCGTCTTTCTCTGAGAAGTAGCTATTTTATATTTTAAAATATATACTTGTATATTAATTTCACGTTAGATATACGTTTACTGATGAATATTATTTACAAAACCCCAAAGCTTTTTAATATAAAAGGGAAGCTAAATTTCAATATTAAATTATACATATATTGGGTTTTCGTTCATCTAATAGGTTATAAAATGTACATATGATGATTAATTTAAGACTTCATTATTGCATTCGTATGATTATGTTGTATCATACGTCACACCGTTGTGGGCTTTTAAAATTCAATAGACAAAATGAACTAACGTAGTAGAAAATATAATGCTTCTAGCAGTGAACCTATATCGATTAAGAAAATTAAGTACATGCTATTATGTAAAAGGTATGATAAAATTCAATGGTAAATGAAATAAAATGAAATGGTAAAGCAGTCAGTGGAATCCGATCGGATCAAAGCTTGTTAAGTTTGTAACAGATAATTAGCAAAACGTATTCTAATATATTAATTTTTTTCTAAAGTGTAAATTTATAATATTTATTTTTATATATTCATAACCCACGTGAATACGCGTAGGTACATACTAAACAAAAACAACTACATACTAAAAAAAAGTATATGATTATAATCATATACTTTATATAACTATATATATATATATATATATATATATATATATATAACTATTTACATGTGTTTAACAGGTCAGAGAGTTTGTGTACTTGATGAGTTTGCTTGATAATAACGGTAGACATGTTACATATTGAAAGGAGAATAAACGTGGGTAATAAAGTGAATGGGGCCTTGCTTGCTATTATGAATAATAAATGAGTCTCACGACAAGAGCGTTTGGCTATCAGTAATGGTGTCCTGATGCCTATGGTTAAGTGTGGTAGTGAAAGTTGGGTATGGCGGAAGAACAATGAATTTAGTACAGAGGCGATCTCTGCGTGATATGTGTGGGGTATCTTTGAAACATAGATGTAGGAACAGTTGTTTCATAAAGGGGTTTGGTTTGAAAGAAGATGAGTTACTAAAATAGAACAGACACGTTGCGTTGGTTTGGCAATTTGGAAAGGATGAATGAAAGTACATTGACAAAAAAATATATAGAGCGAATTTGTGTGACGGAAAAGTCGTAGGGATCGCTCTAAAAAATCCTATGCAGACTAAATCGGTAGCATATCAAAAAGGGCCAAATTTTTAAGCACACGAAACCGACGAACTCTCACGAAGAGATTGATGGTTGTCAGCGAAGCAAAAGAGATATACAAAGATCGTATGTGCTACGTCGAAATCTAGTCTCTGCCTATCCTTCTGGGATATAGGCGTATTTCATAATATTTACACATGTATTGGCTTTTTGTAATTTTCGTTACCATTAGATATATCTTCAATCAATATCACGAATGTAGATCTCGAATGGCTGATTGATTAAAATTCTCGACAATCAGAATTAGTTTCAATCATATTTGAATAAATCCAGAAGACAATAACTGTAGTGTAAACAGTATTTAGTATATATACTTCTAAGTAGTCATATAAAGAGTGCTTTGATCAGGTTGTTTTTAGTGATAAATGCCAAAACAGAAAATAAATATACTAAATAGTTATAAATGTGACAACACGTGGACAGTTAACCCTAGATCAACACATTACGGAAGTTGTAAAAGTTAAACCGTCGTTAAATTTCAGTAACTATAATTAAAGTGTTACGTCCATTTACATTATAAAATGTACAAAATACATAAAATATGTTTACTTTAATGAAATATATTTATAACTGTAATGTAGAATTCTGTAATGCGATCTCGTTTATTTTTAAAATTATATGAAACGTACTTTAACTCTGCCCCTTTTTTTTGATGAAGACGATCAAAAATACTAGTCGAATTCGCTAATGTGCCAGGATTTTTTTTCTATGCCGTGCTCGATAACTTATCCGAGTACTATCGTTAATTCTGCGGGGTTATGATTAATGAGGACGGCGCCCCAGCGCTTGGCCATTCCCGAAAAATATGTCTTACGGCCGGACGTCGAAGGCAGGAGCGGGCGTGGCTCACGAGAACGGTGTTGACCCTGCGGTCGGCGCACTGCCCCTGATGAGGACAAACGACTTCCAGTTTGAGCGAGTACCGCCGGATGTTTTTCTAACTCTTGATGTGTGTACATCGAAGCAACGATATCATGGAAAAGACTGTCACAACGGGGAATGCTGATGACAACCTTCAGACATTAGTTCATGAATTCCAACGGGTGTCGGACCGCACGAGAGTTCTGCGCGATGACCGAATATCCTCGTAGAATAAATGAAAGGACCCAGCGAAAACATTGGTGCGTTACCAAACGGTATTCCCGCATCCAAGACTGACGCGGTATCCGCTAAGCCGCAACGCAGATGACGGATCGGACGACCGCCAAGAAGGAGGTTCCCCGATCATTCAATATCTTATCTCATGCGCCAAAATCAAGACTGACCTAAAATGTCTAATGCGAACAGTGACCGTGTTATCGCACACACCGTACGATACATAAATGTATGGCGATGATAAAGGTTACTGCATGTATATGTAATGCACCCTGTCATGCTGAGGTGTTAGTTTTGAATCGCCGCTTTTAGTGTCATCGGGCACTGACCCGTTGGGGTGTCGGTCGACCGTTAACTCGCGCCGCGCAAGTTCTATTCGCGCTAGCTTATGCCTGCGATAATAGCTAGTGAACACTTACTACTTGCTATGTAAATACCTTATACACAAAATGAAAATGTTGGTGAACATTTGGAAACCTATAAAATATTTTAATGCATGCATCCTTCAGATAACTTTTAATAGATATTATTTAAAACATTAATATACAATTCCAACGAATAAGTATTTTTTTTAGTAAATTCTTTTCAGATGCATTAAGCATAAATAATAAAGCTGATTTATTTCCAACAACGAGTCACACTAGAGTCATCGCGTTGCGCCGTGAACTTACACTTTCGTTGTGCGTAATTAAAGGCGGCTCACGACGGCGCGCCGTGCTTAGCATATTTCCGAGTTCCGTTACACTTTCTTCCCTTCGGTTGTTCGCGTATGTTAGTTAATTCTTTTTGAAAAGTACCCATTACGTCACGTCACGTCGCCATCGTTCGAAACGTTACGTCACTGCGTTTAATTGACGGCGATGCGCGCCGTCCCCGCGACTGCGCATTCGAATAAATGTGATTCGTGATCTTCATTTAAAGGTATTCTTGCATTTGCACCTTTACTTTTGTGTGAATAACGACGACTATGCATATCGACGAGCACGATGCTCAGTATTTCGATCGAACCGCAGATACGAGGATGCAGATACAGGAAAAATATTTTTTTGAAAAAGTATAAATATCTAGATATAAATAGGCAAAGACAAAACGGTTAAATACCTTTTTGTTCTCTGTTTTTCTATCGATTCTCTTTTTTTGATTTGTAGTCATTGACATACTTTAGAATTATTAATGAAAAAAATTTGGAATCAGTATTTTCCCCGCCTACCACGTAGCGTGGAAGCCTCTGTTTAAAGTCTCTATCTATCATACGCCACGATCTCTACGTCTACAATCCTATACTTTTTGTACAAATGTTCAAAACATGCAAATCCCATGTTTACCCAAAATTTTCAATAATGATTATGGTCGAATTTCTACCTCTGGCCAAACTCTAGTCTCCAGAAAAAGATAGAAATATAGGTATTTTGAAATTATTTGACATAAAATACTTTTCAAAAGATCTTATAATATATTTAAATACGAAGTTAGTTCAGTTTTTTCAATTTTCGTGAAAAATCTACGATAGCACCTACAATGAAACATTTTGCAGTACCTATGTACAACACAGAGTAGACAAAAGAACTACACACAGAAATGTTTCACACGTATCATATTCAAAATTATTGGCCGCCGTCTTGGCTATTTAGTACGAGCATCTCGAAATAACTACTCAATGTAATCATATTACATCATATGAATATACAAAATAAGCTTGGAATTGCAATCGGAGCTCAATATAGATCACAATCATCGTACAGACCCCCACTTTTCTATTTTGCTTATTTCAAAACGGGGATCCGTCATATTTTATTTCTCTTCGTCTAAAAACGCGAGAGTGTCAGACTTCGATGGCGGAACAATGGCTGCGTCGCCTAACACTAGCTAAGTAAAAGCAGATGCGTATCGTTCGGCGTAAGTAATTTAGGTTTATTCATGAGCCGGCGCGCGCCGCTCAGCTAAATGGTGCGCTTTCTTAACACAATTAGCCCTCGCTCGCTTTTGCTCATTAATAGAACCACTCGTCGGATTTATGGTCGGCTCGAGCCCTCTTATCTCGATCGCCGACGGTATCTGCCCTCCTCCGAAGGGCGTTCTGGGCGGGCCGTCTGCCGGACGAAAACAACCAATTCGATATTTGTTAAATGAAAACGGTTAGTCATCGTTCATAATGCCTTCTCGATAGCTGATAAATCATCGATTTCACATTTCGAATATAATTATACTACGGAAATAACTAGTAGATGGTTTCCGATGATCGATAAAAAATTATGTTATATATATACAAAAGTCTTTAAAAGCAATGTTTAACTAGCGGTGAAGCCCGAATGATCGAAACCAGAAACCATTTAAGCCAGAAGGTACCGGATTTAAATCCCAACCGTGGACGGGTTGAGTGATGAATGTTTAACTCAAGCAACTCAGTCCATGTCTCGGAAAGCAGGTTAAGGAACTGGTCTCGCACCTTGTCACCGAATTGGTGACAAATACGATTTACAGCTCCGGATTCATCACTGGATCCGTATGAAGGCCTTAAGATTCACACAATTCGTCAATCTAAAATAAAGAGAGTGTACAGCATACCTTAGTTAGAGCTGATATAACGCCTAATACGATAACAATAGACGTCGTTTTGTCACACATATATTGAGCAAATGAAAAATTAAATCTATAAAATTTTTGAGAAAATTTCTACGTGGATTTCGTAAAATTTGTTTTATTATTTTTGTTAATTTGTTAAAAGAATTGGATAATTCAGGCGAGTATTTCAGTGAGAGCACTTATATCGATAGTACAGCAATTTATTTTAATAGAGATTTCCAAAAAAAGATTTCTACACTTGTAAAACAAATGACAAAGAAACTGATATAAGAAACTTAAGGAAACAGTCCACGGTACAAATCTTGGAATCGAACCCGCATTCCGCTACTCGCACACAGGCATTGCTAACTGCTAAGCTACCGTTAAGTAATCAGGCAACGTTTTTTTAAGTCATGTTAGCTTTATTTCCTTAAATATGATATTAGAGACATATTAGGCTGGGGAAAAAGTTTGCGTAAGTTTCCGTAGTCTCTTTGATTTTGCCTTTTACATCTGGCTAGTTTTCGTACCATTAAAAAGATAACATTTTAAAAAAAGAAAAATAAAAAGTAAAAATAGTGTCCCGTCATTTTTCTATTGTTTTTTTTCGTCCACCAAAATTATTGAATCTAACGTAGAGATTTGATACATTTTGAAATTTTATTACAAAAAGAGGAAAAATGCGACACAAGCCGCGAAAAAACATTGTAACATTTATGGACCTAATGCAGTGTCGGTAAGAGTAGCATAAAACTGATTCAAGCGTTTTATTTTGACGTCAAAGATGAACCTCGCTCTGGTCGACCATTTACGGATAAAGTCGATGTCATTTTGGAAAAAAAGGAGCAAGATCGGCATATTGATTCTTACGACATAGCTGAAAATTGTCCACAAAACAGTTTTTTACGCATTTGAAAGAAGCTAGATATACAAAAAGCTCTATACTTGGGTCCCATACAATATCACTAAAAAAATTTCAGGTAAAAACAATTCAAAAGTATTGTTTTCTCCGAATATGTTATTTTCAAGCGTTATTTTTTAGACATTTAAAACCAATAAAGGCGCTAAATATGGTAACTTTCCGATATAGTGTTAAATTTGACCAATGTTAAGTAATGCGATAGTCAGAATCGACGTGCAAAAGAATACTTCTAATTTAATCGTATGACGTTATTAAAAATAAATTATGGTAAATGTTGTCCACCATTTTATTTCTCAAAAAATACCATAATAATACAAAAATTAAAATTATTTTTAATATGGAATCCTAATTGCCGCATTATACAGAGAAAAGACTTAAAAAATATTAACTTATTAACTAGTTTTATACATTTTTTTTTAAATTAAAATTCCTGCATACTATAAAGTAGGTATCCAGCAGACAGTATATGCGCCATTGCGTTCTGACGACTGACGAAATAACAACAGGCACGCGTTGACCTCACGGCGGTTTTCGTGATACTATGTAATAAGGAATTACTTCGGCTTTATCTAGTTCTCACGGCTCAATTGCCACGTATAAGCTTTTATTGTTGTGCGAAACGCGATCTGAAACATCTACCGTTTTGGGCGTATAATGTACGTAGGTTGCATTGAAAACGGCGAAGGCAATATTTTTAAGTTCTCGCAACCGAATTCGAATTCTTATCATTACAGCTCCTTATCGTGCAACCGAGTTCGAATTCATATCATTACAGCTCCCTTTCGTTTATTCTCGAACGCCTTACAGGTGAATTTGAACATATGAAAATAAACTGGAAGGCCAGAGACCAGAAGTGTACTAAATTTTAAATGAATCGGACGAGTTAAAGTCTGGAAAAAAAGTAGATGACTTTCAAACCGTCTGAACAGATTTCCATCCAAAATATCTTGGAACTGTTCCGATTGAACACACCCTCTATCATAAAAAATACGCATTGAAATCGGTCCTTCGATTTAGAAGCTACGATGTCACAGACAGATAGACACATAAGTATATTCTTCAAACTTATAACACTAATTTTGCCTTAGGGCTTAAGCAACCATCAAAAATAAAATTTAAATCAAGCCAGAACATTATGCTCACGAGCGACTGCTTTTTCTTTGGGTTAATTATTTATATATAATTATTTTATAAAGCTATATATAAGGTTCATGAATTTACATATTATAATCTCAATATCTATTCGTAAAACAAAAAGGAGCATAGACCTTCTCTTTAAAAATATACCTTAATATGCCTATAAAAGAAAATCTTTGAATGGTGCGTATGCCATTGGCGATATACAGATGCCAGATGTGGTCTCTTACTGTCGGTCTTATAAACAAGCTCAGAGTCGCTCAACGTGCGATGGATGGAGCTCGTTGTTTCTCGACGGGGTCTCTCTTCTTGGAATCCGGAACAAGGAAATCCACAGAAAAAACAGAGTGGCCGATATATCTCATAGAATTTGTTGTTACAAATGTTAAAGTGGCGACAGGCAGGCCATGCACGTCGCTCGTAGAACCGATAACCGTTTGAGTAGAGAGTTTCTCGGGTGGCGATCACGAATTGAAGATCGCGTCGTGAGATGGACTTCCACTGGATAAATGACGACCTGGTCAGGGTCGCGGGCTACCTTTAGGTTACGAATGGCCCAGGACAGCACGTCATGAAAGTCCGAGGAAGCCTTATGTTACAGCAATGGACGTTTAATGCACGAAACAAACATTTCAAAATCTACCACCTTCTATAGATCGCCGTAAACAATCGCCATTCAAGTGACCAAAATATAGTGACGTCACCACTTAAACATTTTAACGGACTTATTGTTTTAAGATCGACCTACAGAGCGAGATAAGATCAAATGTTATAAGCAAAATGCTAAAAGAACAAAACCGCATTACGCGGCGGGGTTACAGCAACACGCGTAATGCAGGTCTTACGCCAGTGGCCGAGTTATATAACCACATTGTTGACAGAACATGGTGACGCCATTAATGATCACTAATAACCAAAATTTATTGCTGCAAGATAAATTTGCAAATGTCACATACGATTTATTATGGTTATGAAAAAGTGATTCGTGTCGCTCGGACCTATGACAAATAAAGTTTACAGGTTATATATTAAATGCATGATTACAAGTCAGCTCGAGGCTTTATCATTGGTTTTAATTATCATCATTCATGGTAATAGTAATAAATGGCAAATGCAAATTATTAAATTCCTTTCTAAAATTTAGGAAGAAAATTGCAGCCCATAGGAAACGTTTTGCAGTTAGGATTATTTACAAATTTCAATTCCTTTCATAATTTCGTACTAAGCTTCATTTCAAATCAAAGACGATAATTATCATTCCTGTTTTCTTATCAAAAAATATTATTAATCTGTACATTAACATCCAAAGATACAAATTTACATTCATAATGCATGATTATCTATGGGTTGTTATGGATTATTAAACGTCCGACTTCATCGTCCATCGTCAATATGTTAGTCGCGTTAATCGGCAATTAACAGTCGATAACAGTCGATGAGCTATTAAAAAATTAAATGTAAAGTTTTATACACTTTTATAGAAAGTCAATATGAATTTAACATCGCAACGGTTCGGAAATATTTTCCAAGAAGGAGAAGAACCAACAAGAAACTATTTCAGGTCTGTTTTTTTTAAATGACATATTTACAGACCGGCATGTTTATAATCGTTACATCGTTACGTAAGCGTTACTATCGATTAAATATGCATGAACACAATAATGCATTCTATATGAGGTGGGTAATGTTGTATTTATAAAATTCTCTATGATTTAATTCCATTACATAATTAGGGTCTATTATTTCTTTAGTACGTGCAAATGAAGAACCAGATATTTCGTTTAATATCAAATTAAACATTTTCGCAATTGACAAAAACTATATTCCGATATATAACATTGCAATTTATTATGTCTTTAAATAAGTCCATCATTATAAATCAGAAAACGGGCGTTCTGAATACGTACCTAATTACGGGTTGCAGTTTATCAAAAGTTTTGTAGGTCAGCCATAATTTTGGTTTTTTACCGCAACCCCGGCGTCACGATTCGTGTCCGACCGGCGTTTTGCACAACGGAACGTGCTGAGCCAAACGGCCAAGATTAAACCTCCGCAGCACGACAAAACACGATATCCGTCTGCGACGCAACGCGAGATATTAAAGTACGGATTTATGTAATGAAAAGTTACAATAGATCGGTGGCGGCGCGTAGAGAAAAAGCCAGAAGCGGCCGAACACGGGCAACAAGAGTTGTAAGGCGACGCCACAATAACCGGAGTGTTTTTGTCGATCATTCATGAATTTATGGTTTCACCGGGACAAACATAGACGAGATAAACATTCAAAGTGTTTTATAAAAGTCGAATCAGAGATTCAGTTCTGTTTATTCATTGTTTACGTACAATGCGTAGTATTGACATGCCAACTTAAAAATAATACAATATTCAGCAATATAACATTTACAAAATTCAGGTTACCTGCCTTCGATTCGAAACCTCCAAATACTTTATTCGTCAGGTCAAGGCGCAAAAAACTTCTAGTGTAGTTATCAGAAGTTTCTAGACAATTACATAATCAGCTATGTAATTCGGATATTTAATAGAAAAAGCAGTATTAGGCTATTGGCGTATAAGCATTCGCTACGTGCACGACATTGACGCCATCTAGCGTCCGCAACTTTTCGGGATTTATCTAATACTTGTATGCTCATAAAACAATAAAAAATAATTAGAGTTGTTTTTTACTAATATTAATGAATAATTTTGTTTCTACAAAACAACTATAGGTAAACAGCGACAGTACCTTCTAGTTTCGTTTAATTTTTTGTAATGTAAATAATTACGTATCATTGCTGTTTCCACCACATCCACGACATTTAATTTTTGTGCATTTTAATTTACAATAATTTTCATTTCGTAGAATAATAATTAATATCTGCCTATATCTCTGGCAACGTAATGATCAACTGATTTCGATTTTACAATCAATTGGCTGTTATGATTTCTACCACGAGGCACATCAACTTGAAAGAAATATCCTCTTTTCGAATAATAACGAAGACAATGTTCCCTGTGGACATCTTTTTGAAATCAAAGTAACAAATAATACAATGATCTCTATTGTTACTGAAATAATTATAATCAATAACAATTATGGATATAATATTTTGCCTTAAACTGAATGAAAAATTTAAGAATTGTGGCTTGCAAAATATATAAAAAAAAAATATTTGATCCATTATAGCCAAAAGGTTTTTGAAATTGATGAAAATATCATAGTAATTGTGGTTTTTCGAATACAAACCCTTCCCGTGTAACCAATGTTCTCTGACATTTCTGTTTTTCTAAAGATATCGCGGATAATTCAACTTTTATGTTGCAGTTTATTTGTACATTATTTTTCAATTTCTAATAATAAATATTGTGGCTTATTCTGATAATGATGATAATTATACTGCAGTTCCACACAAAATTTATCCAAAATATATATTGCATTTCCCGATAACCTTCCCACTTCTGCCACAGCGAGCGCTACGGTCGAATATGTTTCTTCCACCATACACTTCGTACGTAGCGAATAGTTGATACCATGGCCTACGCCACTGTATAATTACATTCTATGATCTGCGGGTTCTCATATCACCTATTAGAATGGTGAAGGTCAGGCAAAATTTCGCAGCGAAACCTAAATTTCAAAGAGGGTTCGCCGTTTTTTTCGAAAAAAGATAAGTTATCTTTGTAAAATTCCTTTTGTAAAAGAAGCCAGTGCATTAAAATGCAACATATTTATCGGACGTACAAAAACAAATAGTATGTAAAGGTGTTACCAAGCGGAGGTTTGCCGTTTTTGCCTACCCTTCTGGGAAATAGGTGTGAGCTTATAAATAAATAATAAACACAATAACAAGTATTAATAATACGTTGTTCGTAAACAAGATTAGTTGCAACTATATCATACAGTTATATGCATTCGGGTAGTTCTTATAAGCATACCGGCATCACTACTAACGCATTCAATATGCTCTTTCGATGTACAAAAAATTGGTACACCCCAATAAGAATATGGCTGTCTAATACCCAATTACGTTCTATTGCGTTTGATTCTTTTTGGTTCGCGTAGAAAGAATAGAACGACCGCCCCGCTATCCTGACAGACCGCTTTCTCCACAACCCCATTTATCAGTCGAGGCACAACCGATCGCCAATCTAACTGCTCCTCATTTCACTTTCTGCTAACTCGTGACCTTTAACGCTTGTCCGATAGGTGAATTTGAGATTTGTATTATTTAGTTACCATCCTTATTAACACTCGATTCTAATGTAACTTGCCAATTATTTTGATTTGTCAACTGAGGTTAGTGTGAAAGTTTTTAGACAATAATTGAGAAAGAGGATTTGATAAAATCATTTTGATGCGTCGTTAACATTGTGATGCTCTGTTTACAAATCGCTTTGTCAAACTCAAATTCAAATTTCTATACAGTAAGCTTAGTAAAATTGTGAATTAAATACGGAATGTATACAAATAAATTTAATTAAATACCTTTATATTCAAAAACGGCAACAATGGCTGAATTTTTTTGGTATTTCTATTAACAATCGCAGCTCTTTAATTCACGTCAATATCATAAATAAACAAAAATCGACAGTTGTAAAAAAGTAGCCTCTTTACTAGATTCGAATATTGCAAAAAATATTAGATACGTAACCATATTTATTAATGAAAATTGAAAAAATTGTATTCGCACCCTCTAAACGAAAAAATAACTCAGTCTTCAAAAGAGTTGTTTTATTTCATTTTTAGGGTTCCTAGCCAAAATGGCAAAAACGGTTATAGTTTCGTCACGTTCGTCCGTTCGTCTGTCTGTATGTCACAAGCATTTTATTGAAAAACTACAAGACCTATGTTGATGAAATTAATACTGTAGGTGTCTTGTATAAGCCGCTACTTAATTTGGTAATTAAATAATATACATAAAAATTTCTAGGGGACCACTCCGTACATGTAACAGATGCTCAAAAATATTTTCGGAAATAAACGCTTTGAAAGTTGCAGAAATTGTGTTCTTCCCCCTACTTTCTAAACCTAATGTCGAAAAATATAAAAAAAATTACAAAGGTAGCGCTTAATAAATACTTTCAACGAAAATTATTTTGCAAACTAAAATATGGTTTAAGTAGTAATAGTCGACATACCTACTTGTTTTTATAATTATAGGCGACTCTAAAGTGCTTATAACTATTCTGTGCGCGAAACATGGAAAAAGTGTAACAACGTACTTTTTTCATCTGTAGTGCATTTCTTTGTACTAATGGCTTCGGAACCTTATTGTGAGCATGGCCGACACGCTCTTAGCCAGTTTTGTTTTTATCTTTGATGGAGTTTACTTATAAGGTGTGGCAATGACCCTCAAAAAAACAGTGTAGCTAAAAGGGATATTAAACTATTTTACTAAGTCAAATTACCGTCCAAAAAAAATATTTACAAATCCTATATTTACATGGCGTTCGCAGCATAATCATGTAATTATTTGACGTGACATGAATTCTACATGGGGTGATATATGCCATTGTATTATGAGATAAGAGAAAATTTTCATAATTTGTTACTTGCTTGTTTTAATTCATCAAACATTGCTCAAATAAGAACGGTAATGATAATGCTTAGTCTCGACCAGGTGCGAATTGGTAAAATGGGTCGGCTCTGGATGCCAAGTCCAAAGCCCTTAGTCTGAAAGAAAATTATTGTGGGAGGGTCTGCTTGCAGTGCCCAATACATTGACAAAAACCGAACGTTGAATACGTCAATTTTTCTTAAAGTTTCATAATTATCGCTTCAATTGCAGCCGTATTTCACAACTAGCCACATAAAACCAGTCGTGTGTCGAAATTGTCTCTTTTTATTTGAAACGAGTAAAATTTTGTTACTGTGCTCAGCTAGATTTTTATCGCTCGAATTGCATGAAAACACGTCTGGCCACAAACAACGTCAGGCCAGTCCGCATCGAATCGCGTCGGAGGCTCTAGGTACAGGAGATTTCTTGCGCGCGAAAGCTCTCGTCTGCCGGATGCAATTATATGGAGCTTTTAAAAATGCGTCTCTTCTGTTAGGGAAATTCCGTTTTCTAGTAATCCGTTCGTGTATTTGCTTCCTTTCGCCTCTTTTCTATTACCTTCGTACCGTAGTAGTAGAATAAAATTGATACATTGAATTACACAGATCGACGCTATTTTTGAGTCCGAGTTCTAAATGTCAAGTTTTTAATTCTTTTATTTAACTAATAAAAGGAAAAAAATTTTTGGTTAAAGTTTTTTTCTTTAGGAACAAGAGTGATATTTCGAATTTTAAGAAAAATTACTCATTTTTCTCATAATTTTGTTGTAAGTCATTATTTAAAAAGTTTACCTTTGCATCTAAGTAACATTTACTCAAAAATAATAATTAATAATGAATTATAAAAGCAAAAAAATAAAAATCAAAAAATATATTTTTTGTTTTGTAATTTTCATTTTGGACTTCTTAATCCATCACATTCTGGTTGAAATGATCTCTTTGCTCTTGTGAATAGGCACCCACATTATTTTGTAGTGGTCCATGTAGACAATAATGCAATTTAAGGGATGTTTGTTTCGCAGCTCATAATTTTAAAGGAATGGAACGTCGTTTCAGTCAACAGGGAATATGCAATTTTTTTTAAATATTTTTATACGATAGCTCCTATGGCTATATTTTTGTAAAACAAATATTCAGCCCGATAAAACTGAAATACAGTAAGAAAGAAGTTTTTGAAAATATCAAAGAGATTTAGGATTTTTAAACGTACGACATTTGCCGCGTTTCTTCGCGTGACGTCAAAGTGTATGACAACAAAAAAAAAACTAACCTATAAACAAATTGTTGAAGTACTGTGCAGTCGATTTTTTACTTTACGATTATCATGGAACAAGCCAAAAAAAAACAACTTATAAGTATTGTATTTAGCACATGGGTATACCCATGCGCAAAAACTCTTTTTCACGAAACAATGTAAAAATATTTACTGATCATGTTAAATCACAATAAATTTCACAAAGGCGATGTAACGCTTTGTGGACATAGATTTTAAGACGTTAACCGGTAAGCGTATGTGACGACATACGGTTACCGCTATTGGTCAGATCAGCACCACGGTGGTGCCGGTCAGATCGTCTGACCAATGACGTTGCGTTTCAACTACTTTGAATTTCCCAAATTTTTTTGCACTTTTTAATAATTATTTTCTTAACGAAAAATAAATAAAATTAAAAAATACCAATAGAAACATAATGCTGAACCAAAAAATTTTACAAGAAAAAATACTTTTAACCTTTATTTGTTTCAGGCGCATATTCCTTATCCGTTACGATTATGAGGTCTGATTTTTTCAATAAAATAAATTTGTTTCCAAAGACAATTTTCTGCATCTTATTTTGATAAATTCGTTCCAAATAAAATAGAATTAATCAAATCCTGTTTACAATAATACAATAATTGACGCCATTTTTACACACTGTGAAACACATAAGCGGTTGGGTTGGTACATCTGAGAAAGGCAAAGAGATAAACTATTATGTAGTATGCGAATTACCTCTATTTTAAGTCAATGTGGTATCATCACTAGATCATAATATTACCCGGTGCTTGTAATATTAACCGAAAACTTTCAAAGTTAAAACAATACTGTTTTTATTTTAAACTAATTAAAACAGACACACAATTCTTTTTTTTTGTCGACCTATGTTATTGTTGTTAACCATAGCTTTCCGATTTTCATGAAGTCACCTAATGAATTTTATGCTAATAAATTAATACCAAAGATTTAATAAAAGTACTCCATGAAATAAAAAACGATTGGTTATTTTCAATTGCAGATGGAACAGGAATGCCCGACTAGGCGTCATATTTCAACAATGACAAATTCTCTTTAGTAGATTGGTTATAAAGCGAGTCAGATATTCAATTTCACCTACT
Organism: Eumeta japonica; assembly: GCA_005406025.1. NCBI lineage: Eukaryota > Metazoa > Arthropoda > Insecta > Lepidoptera > Psychidae > Eumeta > Eumeta japonica. Next base: position 78,738 of record BGZK01001469.1, read on the forward strand.
AAAAGCTTATATGAAATTGGGTTTCTAATAAAACAACAACGAAATCGATGATTCTTTTTTAATCAACAAAGAATGTTTGCCAGAAAAAAGATATGGCGGAAAGTATGACATTCTCTTTTAATTATATAGAGAAACGGCTGTCGAGCTGTCAAGAATTAAGTGTAAAGTGGAAAAAATATTTACAACCAGCGACATCTATGTTTGTAACATAAGAAATTCTGTTTACAACACAGAAATATGAATTGCCCATTTCGGTTACCGTAAAAATCAGTAAACGATTAAATTGAAACATATTAACCTGTCAAATAAATTCACTTTCGAAAGAATCCGGCAATCGTGCAAAAAAGAAATTCAATAAAATCCATACTACTGAATTCATCTCTGATCATATTCACATTTCAATAAATAAAAATTGATTTTATAATAATTTCTATATTTAACAACTCTGTGAAGATGTGAATTTAATAAAAATATTTGGAAAACGAAAATTCATGGTCAATGGTAGTCGGCCATATTTGTTTTAAGATAGCCGGATTCTATCGAAAGCGACTTTATGTAAATAGAACTCCTAAAGTGTAGACATAAATAAATAAATTATAAAAAAATAATTGCTCATAATTTTATCTCGAGTCAGCCCGTATATGTCACCGGTTTTTATCTTTGTCATCTTTGTGTCAAAATACAGGCAGCTATCTTATGCAAGCCGTCATATAATAATTGTGTAGTGACATTACGAAAATATATAAGTAGCTTACAAGGTGTCCCCATCCGTGTAATAAGGAGGTGAATATGCATTTTTTGCTTACTCTATTCTGTGGGGCATTGAAAATGCTACGAAAAATACTTAAGTTTTGGCGAGTTACCCTATGAGCAGCAAGCTCTTCGACAATCTCGTGTGTATTTTTTTAAATCAGCAGGAAATATTTTATTGTGCTGGAAATACTTTTAAATCAAGTGTTTTTTTTATTCATTATTATAAACTACTACTACAAAAATTATATTACAGTTTTCATTTAGTGCGCTATTGTACATGAAAAATAATGCATATTATTTTATATACAAAAATTGTAATAAATTTGTCTAAAACGTATATTTACAAATACAATACGAAAAGTTCCGACATGAATATATATCTATGTTGTACGTATATACAAACTATATGTTTGTATTGTATATAGTTATATTATCAATGTGTTTCAACCCAAACACAACTTTCGTGTAAACGAGGTCAATATATGTAGATTATATACAAAGGTGTCGGTTACGGTAAAGGTACGGTAAAGGTAAACAAATTTTCATTTAACTGAAAGCGAATCTCAACGCAATCCATTATTAAATAACACAGTTATTACAAAAAATATATGTATATCACGACAGCCCCATTACGTCTAAATAAATTACCTCGATGATACATTAGCTACATTGCTTATGTAAGCAACATATTTTCAATGTAATAAAGAGCGAATTAGGATCGGCAATAATAAATATTACATCGGGACACTTAATTTAAGTGGACGGAGGGAGCAATTTCGCTGATGTCGCAAAAGAAGTCACCGGCCTCCATAAGAGGGAAAAATAATACGAACAAATACCGTGGATTATCCAGATGTCACGCCACAACTTACCCGGCCATTCTGTACAAACATGGGGTCATTTTTGTACAGAGAGCGTTTTCCGAACCGTGGTGGCTCGTGCAGCGATCGAACGCCGCCACCTTCGAACCAGAAGGCATCTAGTTCGACTTTGACCACGGGTGAATCGCAAGACGGGTCTTTAACGTGAGTTAAATCAACACTCTCCGTGCCTCCGGAGAACGAGTCGGTCTGCGACGTTGTCTTTGCATCACCGACCTCTCAATTAGGCCTCTCGATCTGATATAGAAGTATTATGAGATGATATGACTCAGAATTGAGGTGATTGAAACCGGATACGACAACAGCTATTTCTTTATCGATCCCGATGATTATCCTTGTCGCCCGTCTGTTCTTTAAGGAACTGAATGCCACTAACTAAAGACTAGGTTTGTTCTATGGTGAGATTAGAAATCGGACAGGTGCTAACGCTGCTGCACTGGACGGATAAAAATTCCAAATATACAAGTGAAATGCATAAATATTGCTTGCTTAACGAGCGACGCTAAAAAATGATACATATAACACTCGCAGGTTTAGCATGACGCCCTAGAAAAGAATATCTCTGTACTACTATCCCTTAATTATTGTGGCACGAAATAAAAAAAACAATTCTATATAGAGAACCTTCTCAAGGGCTTCATACCGAGTCCGCTGGTGTAACCTTTTCGTGCGCCGGATATAAACCTTCAGAAAAATTTATACATATATGACTTGAACTATGTAACGTGTATGAAATGCATATTTAAAAATAATGAAATGCATATTATGCTATATGCATTTCATTCTTTAATGAAATGCATATAGCATAATAATTACCGGCGACGGACAACAGAGGCGGTTCCACTCGAAACATGACATGGTGCTACATTTTCGGGTGTTATATGCAAAAAGGGATAACACACGCGGACTGATTCCTGCCTGAATGATGTAAGTGTAACGTTTGCTCGTCGAAAGGGCAGATAAATAAAAAATTAAAATTCCATTTTTACAGCTTAAACAAAAAATATATGCGCATATGTGAAATGGAAGATTGTATTCGATAAAAGACATATTTAAAGGCTTTCTCTTAAAAGATTCTTATCGAGAAAATTAAATATTGTACTGTGGTTACCTTTCAAAATATTAAATAATATATTTCAACAAACTAAACTTTTAATATCGATCTTGACAGATATTGAAAAATTTTAATTCATGGGCTGTCCTTCCGTTAAATAATAAAAAAAAATATTTCATAGGAAAACAGTAACTGAATAAAACACGAGAAGGCAGTAAGAAAAAAATACAAACAGGCTTGACTCAAGCACCGAATAAAATCTTTTTTTATTTGCATAGATTACAATATTGATTGTCCTGTTTAAACCATAATTAGTAATAATTTGCTTCATACGAAAATAATAAAATAGCACTTGACTAGCAGTTTAATTAGTAATCTTTAATATATAAGAAACATAATTTCGAACATTATGCAATACAACTTGTGTCATATCCGGTATACGTGCGAATTGAATGCGATAAGTTATGAGATGAATAGATCAGATTTATTTATCATATAGAAGTATTACATTTTTATATCCAACTCACATATTTTAATTGACACATAATAACTAACTAGAGCCGTTAAAAAAATAGTTTATTCGATCACTATTTCATAGAGTTTAAAGCATCAGTGATGGTTATATTTTCAAATAAAATTTAAATAAAAACATGCAGTAGTCGATACGGAACGACCGCAATAACAATTATATCGATTAGAAAGGTACGACACTCGCAAGGACAGCCGAACAATTATAGTGTTTCGCTTCACTCGGATATCGATAAAACTCGTTGTGTAATTAGGGTCGAATAGAAACTTTTATCGTAAATGCGTCCGTCACTATTAAATAATTGAATCTTTAAATGTTCAATGCGTCGCCTTCAGTACTGGGGTCGTTTCTGGCCATGAGCAAATTGGCCAATGAATTTCTAGGTTAAGTCAAATTAAACCACAGGTTCCGTAGCTCGGGAAATACGTCAAACCGTCGGTTCAGCGCCCTGTCATCACAACGATGATAGCGTAAGGGTTGAAATGAGAAACTTATACATATACAAGCGAAATACCACTTTTTGACTGACTGACTGACTCATCACAAGATGTCCGAAACTATGGGTCCGATTGACTTGAAATTCAATATGGTTACTCTTATCGATACGTAGACGTTCACAGAAGACGGATTTTACGTATATTCTATCGGAAAACAAAATTTCGTCATTTATGTTTATGCGCGCGAAACCGCGGGCAAAAGTCAGTTCGTTGTAAAAAAAAGTTGTATTTTTGCACTGTATTTTGAATGCACACTCGGAAAGGGACAAAATTAAAAATGCGCGTTTAACAGACGAATTTGTACTGTTGGCCGGCGCATACTAATACACTTAAGAAGGCGATTAGGAAAGGTTCAGAACCATATAATCACCACGCTCGGCAGCGCTCACGGTAACGTGTCACTTACGTCTGCGATCCTGGTACCTATCGTCGTTCTAGATATCTCGTTCCCGAGGACAGTCCCACAACAGCAGTTTAATGACACCGATTACCCCATGGGAATAAATAGCGTGGGTTTCTTTATCATTTTTAGTGTTGAATTAAAAATTTCACTATGTAAAAAGAACAAGTAAAAAAAAGAGATAGGTATATGTCACTCCGATATGCTTACTATAACGAAGGCAAGTCGTTTTCATCTCGTCAAATAGTTCTATCGACTAATTGGTCTGTTCCAATTATAATTAATGTTAGTTTGCGAATAAAATAATAAATATAAAAACTTGTTCTGATTGGTAATTATTTAAATCCGTTCCACATTCGCATTTGCAGCGGTAACTGCACACGTATTGCTTAATTCAATCTTGCCTTGTGCCCGTATAATTGCTCTACATAAAGGAAATTTAAGATTAATTTTGAAAAAAAAACACTTTATTTCGAAAATTCTGAGTCTTTTTTTTGCAATAAGCAATTGTTTTTATTATTTATTTAATATCAATGTATTGCAATATTAAAAGGAATATCATACTAACCGGAACAATTGACAAGTCACTACCGGTAATGTACATGTTATTTGAGTAGAATAATTCTCGAATTTGGAACACTATGGAATTTTTAGATGTAGGTTATGTGGCAACACCGAATAGAAAGATACACCTATACAAATACAAGATGGTGATGTAGGTCATCGAGATAGGCGGCAGGGGGGGCGGCGGGTCGCGGGGGAACTGCTCCGCTGCCGTTTATTTAGGAATGTGGAGTGACTGGGCCATGTAGTGCAGCGATTAAGCGATGTTCAATCGCTTTTAGATGTGAAAAAAATAAACGGGCGGATACAATTTATTCGAATTGCGCAGCGATTATTTCGGAAAATAATCACATAATAAAAAAAATATTTAGAAACCTTAGTGTTTTTAAAAGAACTGTCGAAATGTGTGCCACGCGTTGATTTTTTTCAGCTTTTGGTTACGTGTATGGAATGCCCCCTAGAATTATTTCTTTTTGTAATTTATCGACTAAACTAAATAGCGGCTTATACAAGACACGTACACTCCAAATTTTATCAATATACATCTTGTCGTTTCGGAGTAAAATGCCTGGGACATACGGACGGACATGACGAAATTATAAAGGTTCCGTCTTTGCCACTTTGGATCGGAACCCTTAAAACTATATAAATTCGTATTATACATTATACAATACGAATTTATATAGTTTTTAGGGTACATATAGTTACTATTGGTAAGTATATGTACATATAATTGTACATTAATATGTACATATAATTACATGGGTAAGTATATGAGATCTCTTTATTAATCTTTTTATTGGTGACAGTGGTCAACCAATAAAAAGATTAATAAGGAAATTTCATATATATATATATACACACACACACACAATAGTGCTGTCAATACTAGCTGGCCCAACAGACGTTGTTCTGACCTTTTTCGCGGGTGGCGGGCCCGCGTAGGCATGTCCGCAGCTCCGCCAACATGGACATAGAATGAATTTCTTCGCTTTCTTTTGTAGCGATTAACGTCAATCTCAATCAGTGATTTCGATTCCGATCCCATACTCGTTTCCGACTCTTGTCACGTTCTCGATTCCGTTTTGATTCTGATCCTGGTCCCGTTCTCGATTCTGTTCCCTATCCCGTTTTTAATTCTGGTTCTGCTACCTGACACAGTTCCGATTTAGACGAAGCCGGACACAAATAACTTCTTCATCTTTTGTATTTTGATACCGATCAAGCTCAAGATCAATTTTGACCCCTTGATTTTTCAATTTCCGTCCCAGTCCTGGCTCTCGATCCGCTCCCCGTCCGGTTTTCAATTTTGATTTCGCTACTAGTCACTGTTCCGATTCGGACACAACCGGAATCAAAATAATAATACCTTCATCTTTTGTATTTCGATTTATGTCTACATAGAATTTTTCCTTTAAAGTGTAATAATCAATTTAAATTTAATGTGGTGTGATTTGGTGAGCAATATTTTTGTCAATCCGTCTTATGTAAATCGAGGGGCGGGAATCTCTGAAAATTAAAACTTGTCTTCGTTTAGTATTTTTTTTAATGAGAAATATGAAAAGCTAAAAAAAATCGTTGAAATAATAAAATATATATATATATATATATATGATTTCTATATTCCTACATTCAAAATCGTCCTTAGTGTCGTTGACGACAACATAACATTGCAACGTCGTTATATTGACATCACCTTAATATCGTATTTATGAATTATTTTAATTAATCATTCCCCATTAACACATTTTATGATAGCGAGCTAACAATATAATGATTATGAAGGCATCTAACTTGATTTAGAGACACAGCACGAACAAAAACAAGTCTCTATACTTTGTAAATACGTATAATATCGCAAGATTACAATGGAACAAATCCAAATTTACATCTCTGCAATACTAGCTACAAGCTTTTTGATAATCTGACCAAGTAAATTAACTGGATTTTGTATGTTATAAAATAAAAAAATGAAGAACTACATCCTACGTCTATTCAGGCGGAACCGCGGGCACGACTAGTTATCATAAACATAATATTAATTAAGAGTTAAGATTGAAGTTGCCGTTTCGTCCATTTTGAATTTGAATGGTCGAAATTCAAAGTAACGGAAACTGCGTCAACGGATTACAGATCGCGTCTAAAGAAGTTTTACTTGGATAATGTTCCGATGTACCGTCTCGCTCGTAACGCGCCGTGCGATAAGCCGGTCGCGCGCGCGAACGACACTCCCCGTCAAAAATCTCCGTTTAATAATAGACACGGACTGTTCTACGAAAACTTAAACGGGCGTTCAATCTCAGGTCAAAAAAAAACAGTAATCAATTATTTACGGAAGTATCTCAGCTTATAAATAGTCGACCATCTGAGAGACAAGAAGGAGCGGAATTTTTAATTTAAAGCGCGATTAGCGCCGTATTTATTTTAACAGGGGAAAATATAGATTTTTTTACAATATTATAATTAGTTACTATGACAATAATGTTCTAATTATTGCAAACTCTACAATTACAAAAGATCTAAAATAATATTCAATTGAAATGTTATTTATAGTGGTTATGTCAGAGTTTTTTTAAACGCAGTTTTATTTAATATTACAATATAACGGTAGGAATTTTAATATTTAAAAGCTCGTTATATGCTGATACAGATATCCAAATGATTACTATTGTTACTCTCATATTTATAAATAGTTTTTATTAATTTTTGAACAGTAATTGAGAGCAAAAACCGGCCAAAGCGTGTCGGCTACGCGCAATGTAGGGTTCCGTAGTTGCCTATAACAGTATACGGACTTAGAAGAGGGCTTTAGTTTGATACTATGTACCTAATAATTAAGTTCACAATTTAATGACTAAAAACGTCTAAAATGGGCTTACATAGGACGAGTGTTAAAGATGTTATGATTTTATATTTCCATAATATTACGTGATTCATTAATTATTATTTGCTTATTATTTCACACAACTAACAACGTCACCTAGGTAATTTGCAATGGAATTTGCGCGAAATTTAGCTTTTTATTTCTCCAAGTATAATTTATAAGTTGGTCTACTATTACTCCTTAACTAGTAAAACCTAATTTAGCTGTGGCAGTTTTCCTTTTAACTTCGTTATATGTACAATTTCTGAGATTTTTTCACATATCTAAATATAACCATTTATATAGAAGAGGAGGAGGGATACTTAACTCTCACAAACATTTTCGTTTTAAAGAGTAACATTTCCCAAACGGATACCTAAATCGAAAAATAGACTAAATGGACACGCAATGTTTTTAAATGAGCTATCCTACGATACCATGGGGTAGATGAGAAAAAACTCATACCCACTTTAACCTTAAATTTTTTTTTTCCAATTTTGTTCACTTTATTGGCGTGATTAATATGTATACTCACACATTACAGTTTTCTTATACTAAAAGTCTCTGAGCTAAGTTGCAGACAGACAAATAGTCAGGCAAACAGAGAAACAGACAGACAGACCGACGGACAGACATGGCAAAATTCTAAAGATTCCTTGTAACTACGGAACCCTAATAAGCAGTCAGTTATTTACATAAAAACACATTTGATAATTATCAAAATATTAATTACTTTAATGCCAATACTCTGTTGTGTGACTATAAAAAACAGGAACTTAGTTAACTCTGATAAATTTTAAAATAATTATTCATCTAAAACTCTGATCTAACTCGATCTGGTTTTAGCTTTTCCGCGCACGCCAATTTCGGCCTGAGTTCTGTTCTGAAACTTCAAGGATGTATTTACAACAGTTTCAGTGTAGGAAATAAAAGATATGATGAATGTTTTTTTCAATAATTTGTTTTCATATATCAAATTATACCTTAAGATAACAATTACTGATTTATATAATATAATTTTAATTTTTTGCAGAGGCGTCCATATTTTGTTAATAAATAAATGTATAACCATTAAAGCTGCTGAAAATTTTGCATAAAGCTATAGAATCAATTGCATTGCCCACTCCGAAGTAGATAGATAGACACGATAATAGTGGAAATATAAAAAAATCTATGTTATGCGAAATTCGTGGAAAAAAGGAGAAATCCATCGAATTCAGTGAAGGTTATATCTGCATAAGAAGTTTCAAGGCGAGAACCAAAAACTGGCATTTACGTCTATGGGAAGAACACGACACGCCGCCGAATGCCGTTTGTAAAGATTTAGTTCGTGCTGCATTGAAACAATACTTATATGCTATAGAGAGAGAAGATCATCAAGCATATTAGATTTCTGTCGCAAATATCCATGAAATGTCCTACGTGAATCAGGTAAAGGTCACGCCCAATGACGGGTAGAAAACTGCAAACAATCGCTTGCTTCCAGTGATAATCACATTAAATGACGGTTTGTGACTACCCAATATTCACAGATGGAAACAAAGTGTTATTTTAATGAAATAATGCACGACGACTTGATACCAGATAGCAGAACTATGGAGCTGTGTTACCGACAACATGGCGGAGTGCATATGGCATTATCTGAAAAATACGAAACGTTCAGGGAATATTCAAGAATTGGAGGTGTTTGTAGTTTCACCAGGCGGTCGATCAATGTAAAAGTTGATAAAATCAATTTTAAAGTCGTTTTTCAGTTTCTCATGCAAAAAAAAAACACATGCAAACCCACACGAGTGCAGTCAGTACCTTTTGTATTGATACAAAACTTAATATATGATATATCTACTACACTGAAGAGATAAAACACGTCGCGTTTTTTTTTTTTATCAGCCCATGACGCATTTGCCGGATCGATAAATAGAAATTGGACGGAGAAGTGTCCGACAACGATAACACACGTTTTGGCAGAAGTATTCCGGCAAACGGAAATACGTATGATACGAGAAAATAATAAAATTCTTCATCTCCATACGTAGGTACAGTATCTATATGCACTTACGTCACTATACAAAGAATGTTTATATTGGTTCTGGCTGTAGGATACTCATGCACAGAAATCCACGCACTTTTAAATTCGTTTAACAAAAATGAACCTATTCGGATACTGACATCGCAAAACGAACGTATATTCCGTTAATTGATTTGATTGAGAAACGCTGCCTTAAAAGAAAAAGGTCCTAAATTTGTTTGCAGAAGACATTTTTTTTATATCACGTAACCGTAACAAAATATGGCTAAGTGATTAGTCTGCTTGGGATGCTTACGAAATGTTCCAAAACCATATTCGCCGATCATAAGTCTTGATTGGTTCCGTAAAATGATTTAGAGAACTCGCGTTGTTAGTTACACGAAACCTCCTTTCGCATTGAGCTCACTTGCACGACCGTCAATAATTAGAGTTAATGTGGCTTTAGAGAACGGCTTCAATAAAAAAGTTTCACTCCAGCGCCCATTGAGTTGAGGTCGATCGGGAACAGTCTCACCACGAAAACAATTAACATTGTTCAAAAGCAGATAAACAGAAAAAGATAAATCACACGAGCGGGGCGCAAGAAACTGACCCCGTTGCGTTTCCTTCCTACATGCACGTTTGTGGTTTCGTTCACGTTTATAGTTTACGACTGTTGGCCATAAAATATTTATAGATAATCTATTAGTTCGACCGTACGTAACAGTGCACACCGGTTACCTTGTCTTCTTCGTTCTTTGAATTAAGCTGGATAAAATATTTCTCAAGCTGAGTCGATTTTATTGAATTTTATTAAGAGAATATTTGTTGGAGACCGAAGAAAATCACTGATGTTGTTCTGTTGCGAGATTGTTAATATAAGAGGTTAAGTTAGAAAAAGTAATAAATATACATGAAATATTTATGACTTCCACAGCTTTTTCTCCTTCATATGTTATACCAGTTCTCGAGACTTGTGTTCGACATTCTTGTAAACGAAGAACGTGCTTAAGATGTGATCAAATAGGACTTTACAGAGAGGCATAGCTTTTGATATTATTATCTGATAAAAAAATTGTTTTCACTGAAAATTTGTTATTAGTTTAAGATACGGCATTAGAAGAATCTTTCCTCATCTGTCAAAAGAATGAAATGGTATTCTAAGGGCATATTTAGATATAATGAGTTCGAGAATACAAACATTTAAAAAATCCTGCAGCCAATATTTTTTCACCTGTAGCTTTCAATCTTCTTTTACTTTTGTAAAACAATTTTAGATACGGTGATATAAAGTTCAATGCTGAAAACCAGCTCATCTTTTGATTATTATAAGAATGTTTAAAAATAATACAATTATTAATGTAAAATACAAGGTTTTTAATTAATTTCGTATAAATTCTAGCAGCTATAAACGTATTAGTCACATTCTTATGTTATAGTTTACGAACGCCTGGCGGCAGAGAGACAGATGAATGTATAATATAAATTCTCAAATGATTTGGTTTTGTACCTTCGAATACGGAACTCTAAATAGATCCTTTTTACCCGTATTTCATGTGCCAATGACATAAAGCAATTTCATCTTATTGCACTACGTACAGAACGTTTTACCAACGTATTAACTTAGTAGCTTTCCGCTCGCGGCTTCGAGCGTACATTGAATGTATTCCTTCGTTTTTTTTATATTGATGAATTTTATTGTCAACCCCGAACTCGTTTCCGCTTTCAAAGTCGCCGATGCCGTTCCTGACTTCGATCTCGGTTGCGCTATCGCCTCTAATCCTCGCGGCCCTAGCCCCGGCTCTCAGTTCTGCTCTACATTCCGTTTTTAATTTCGATACCGCTACTGGTCACACTTCTGATTTGTACGAGACCGGAGTAAATACCAGGATCAAAGTAAATTTAGGCTATATTACTGGGATCCCCCAGTGTAGTTTTTAATGAGTGGTATAATTTTGGGTATCGGTGTAATAATTCCGCTCAATCGTATGAGTACACGGACAAGTAGGGGACAAATGCTTGTATAAAACTACAAAGCAATCGACAGAGCATTATTCGAATTTTGCTAGCGCAAACATACAGAGGCCGAATTTTTTACACTGATTACTAAATTAGTATGAGGACAAAAGGTCTGTGACATACGACAGGCGTAAGGTTACAAAGACACTGTACCTTCTCTATGATATTCTCTATTCTCTATATCATCCCTGTGAACCCCTCTAGTTGGGGAGTTCAAAGAGATGATATCCCTCTTTTTAGCAGGCGGGGTCACAAGTATTTTTAAAGTACTTAGTACGCAAAATCGGTGAATTAGTGTTCGTTTAATTTTTTTTTTAGATTTCGATCGTGTCGTTCATTAGTCAAGTAAACAGACGACGATCCATAACGAGGCTGTGATCGGCGCCGGTGCGGCCGCGCCGGGGGCGGTTTGCGTAACGCGGGTCGGGCAACCATCGGGCCGGTTGACGCAACCTTGACGCGCGACCGCCGCCGTGAGAAGTCTAAACAATGCCGCGGAACTGGGCCGAGCGAAAGTGATATCATTCTGCGGCGGCCGTTTTCCAAAAAAGAAGAAAAAAATGTCAACAAGAGTCTCGAAGACGGCAGCGAGTGTCGAAAAAATGACGTTTTGTTCATTTAATTAGCTTAGTACACAGGTGCCACTTTAAAAAAAATATATAATCGGCTCGATTATATTAAGTATTTGTATTGCATTTAGAATAATTTTTCAAAGTTTTGCATATTCATCACATAATTTTATGAAGATAATACAGCGTTTTTTTCTTTAAAAAATATATCCTGCAATACACTTAGAATCAGTATTAATTTTAAATTTCATGTATACATAGATATCAATATGATTTTGCTTTATATTATACAAACGCGACTGAAAACATGAAATTGGTGAATGAGATAGTGAAATAATTAATAACATTACACTAAACGTAAACCCTATAAACATAATAATCATTTATGGGAAAAAATTACGAGATTATTTAAGTTTTATCAATCTACTAGCTGTACTCGCGACTTCTTACGTATGGGATTTATTTTTAAAGATCAATCAATTTTCAGTGAGCCGATTTTGATGAACTACAGCCTGTATGGTGCCCCAAACTACGCTCAAGTTACCCGTGAAAACCCAATGAAAATTTGTCTTGTAGTATCGAAGATTAGGAGGTTCAAACCGGACGAAAAACGAATTTTTTTAAAACAGTCTTATTGTATCATCACACTTTCCATGTAACCAGCATACAGTTCTATTTTAAGTAGTATACAGCGGTGGTAGCTCTGTAGTTAAGAGCGTCGTTTTCGAATCGGAAAGTACAAGGGTTCAAAGTCTGACCACGACGGACGAGTTAACCGATGAGTTTGTAACCAGCCCCGGATCTAGGGGGGCAAGCTGGGGCACCCGGCCCGGGCGGCAATTTCAGAGGGCGCCAGAATAATAAAATAATATCGTTGAGAAAAAACTTACTTCACAAAGCGCTTAGTATCTAACGCACGTTGTTCTATCAATTATTCATTTGATTATAAACGCCCATTTGATTTTTGAACACGTCTTAGAGTTGATTCCGAAATGCACTGCGAGCAGTTGCAGCGCAGCGTATTGTTCGTAGCATCATGGCCGGATTTTTAATATCACAAATTTAATAATTAAATAAATACTTCAAAACAAATATTTATTTAAAAGACAATTTTAATGGTTTTTCCTTCCAAGGGATATTATGATTTATTTTTCTACAAAAATAAATAATATATTTTTTGGAAAAAAAGTAAAGAACTTTCTAGCTAATTATGAAAAATAGTAGGCTACATAGGATTGGAGCTTCGCCTATTAATTTTGAAATGAACAAAAGTCAAGAATGACAAAAAGAGTGCATGTAGGAAACATATCATAACATGAGTTGTCATATGTTCCATATATACAATTTTATTAAAAAGTTATTAGGTAATAGATAATAAAAAGTGCAAATTTATTAAAGTCTTCTTATTATTGTGATCATAAAAAATGCCAAATTTGTGAGTTTTTTTAACAATTTATCTCGAACACTGGAGAGTGAGGGCGCCACTATCAAGTCACAGCCCCGGTTAGAAAAAATCGTAGATCCGATGCTGTTTGTAACTCAAGTCAAATGAACACCACTCGGTTCGTGTCTTCTGTCTGGTCAAGCATCGTCGGACCCGGACGTCGTTTTCGCATTTAACTACCCCCGACATGCGCTGGACCAGCTTGACGGGTTCAAAATCGAAACCCCTCCATATAGAATAGAAACGATTGTTCAAGGGATGGGAAGCTTATACGCCATAGTCCTACAGGATTTTTTCCTGCAATAGTTTTATAGAAGACTGTATTTCTATGTAATCGGTTTGAAAAGAGATATCCTCGAGTTTCTTGCTCGTTCTTCTTGAGGGATAACTGCCTTACAAGCGAGGGGTAATAAAAAAATGGAAATAATTAAGAAATAAAAAAACTGTAAATTCTTTAAATGTAATGACATATTTCAAGTGTTTCATTACAACCTATGAAATAAAGATATTTTGAATTTGAATAGCTGGAGGTGGGTGATTAGACCTTATAAACAATTACAAGTGTTAAGTATTTACTTAAAAGAAATAAATACACTTACTCGACGTACATAACAATATTAGTAATCAATCGAAAATTATTTTCGCAAAACTTGTCACAACGGACGCCCTCTGACGCGCAATACACGAGGAGCGATTTAGAAACGCCGGGGCACGCGTATAATTGATTTGTCGCCGACGTCGGTGTCGAGTCGGTGTAATACGAAATCGACTTTGTTTCCATCGCTAATTTCATAAAATACGCTCGAGACTTGTTTGTTTGTTAGTAATACTTAAATCGTCGGCTCCAACCTTGAATTGACCGCTCGAGTTTGCGCCTGATTTACATAAGAAAAAAATATTACGAACCTGTGGTTTCGCTAAGTGCGATTTGTAATGAAGGATGAAATTTCGTATCTTCAAAAGGAACAGATAAATTTTAAGGACATACCGTATTTAATGACATGCTTATTTCAGTTTATAAATAGTAAGCAATTTAATTATGAATGTGAAGTCGTAACACAGATTCGTTGTTGTCTGTTGACTTCTAAACGCTTAGGCCATAAAAATATTGCGCAAGTCAAATAAATCTGCTGATTGTCGATGGTTCGCAATATGGCATTGTTAAATAAGTGTTGAAAAAATAAAAATAAAACTAAAATATCAGTCTAAATATCGTTCAGCCTAGATTGGGTATTAAAACTGCATAAACGGTGTGGATGCTTCTTTTATTTTTTGTACACAAAGTACTAAACAGCAAATTTGTTACATTTCTACTTCTTTTTCTCTACCGAAACCAATTATTGCACCGTGATGATGATCCAATACAATACGTGACCATATTTCACACCATAGAAGCGCCATAGCCACGAAAGGAACCGTTACGTCAAAACAGTTAAGCCGCTTATTGAAAAAAAAAAGCTGTTATCGATGGTAGAACATCACGTTACGTCCGGCCCGAGGGGCGGAAAATCAATGTCTCACGATCTAGACGTGACCGAACGGCGACGCGTGAGCGTCCGTGCTAGCTGCATCCGCCATTTTGTTAGACATTTGACGTTTGTGTCCGCCTCTTAGACTCTGTACGTCACTACCTTAATGGTAATGACCATAGAGATTTAATGTACGCACATACCAACGCAGTACGGAGAGGGGAAGTAGTATAGTTCGAATCGTTGGAAAGTTTTTAACAAGTGGCAAATAAAACCTATTGAAAAATCCCATTAAAACCTATTGAACGCTACATGGAAGCACTAAAAATTATGACCAGAGAGAAGTCCCTCTTTGATGGTATGTAGAAATGAATTATATTATTAAAGTTTCCAATCAATACACAATATGGTGGGCACATACTCCAAAAGAAGGTTTCATTTTTCCTTATTAACGAATTGAGGTTATCAAATTGGAATATTATTCCCAAAAATAGATCTTATCCTACCTACACATATTATGTACATTTTTCTCCGGGAAGGTATGTACTATTTTTAAAATTAAATAAGACTCCTTTGCGATCGATTTAGGAAAATTTATCAATACAATGAAAGTGTAAACTGTGACCAAAATGCTAGCAATAAAGAACAATGCATATAGTTGAAGTGCATATATTATCCTTGTGTAGTTTACATATAAGCCGGCAGATGGCGGCGAGGTATGTTAATTAGCACTCTATACAAAGGTCACTATCGATCAGCACGAAAGGTCGGATCAGCAGATGGGGTAGTTACGATCTCATGAGCCTGTCCAACTAGTTTGAATTGCCTTATGATAATTCTCAACACAGAACATGCACAAGCTGTTATAATCTATGAGGTATAATTTATGAAACGAGAATGCTTAATTGACTTCATTATACAATTACGATTCGCAAGGAAACTAAGTATTTAAATAATATACAACACTAAAGAGATATTAAAAAGCAATTCCAAGAAAGTTTCAAAACCCAGATCATGCGGAAAGACATTGTTGTGTTGATAAATATTCAAACAATGATAACGCTTAGTAATCGATGTAACATATAAAAGAGTTTCGTGCTGGTGTAGTTTCTTCATGTAACTGTATTAAATTTATATTATCCATTATATCATCCTTACATAACATAATTACGTATACGACACATTAAATTCTATAAAAAAAATTGTTTTGTTTTTGTTTTAGTCGGTAAATATGCAATTGGTATATAACTTTGGAGAAAGTAGATTTACAGAGTAAAATTAATTATATGTAATTGTAATATTATAATAATAGGTTTCAGTGAAAAATTTAGATATATAGCATTAGGTATATTGATTGAAACACATTTTTCTGTCATTTCTACAGTGAGAAAAGATGTCGCTGTTAATGCTGTTTATTAGTAGAAATATAAAAATTAGTGAGCGTGATACAAATGTTGTTATAAATATTTCGTAATTTTATTGTTACCGTCAAATTATCTGTGGTAGTTTTGACCATAATTAGGTTCATCCTGTTCCTACGACTCGCGAATTCATAAAATTTGTGTAATAAATTGTAATACACATTAGTGAATTTCATAAATGGCATCAAAATAGCAAAACTAAAAACTGCCGCATTAAAAAAAAAGCTTCGAAAGTGAGTAGAGACGAAATATATTTTGGAAACAGCTTTGTATTATCGAGCATTACTAAAAACGTATCATAAATTTTTTTTGTAATATCATAATAATTTAATAACTTTTTATGTGCATAGGTACGTCAAATAAAAACACTGCCTAAAATAATTTTATGTATAGTAAAAAATGTGAAACGTTGCTAATATTAGGTATAGCTTGCTCAAGGAACTATTAAAATAAATGCTAATTACAACATTTGAAATCATGGTATCATTACCTAATTACTGTGACGATTTAGGTGCTTTAGTAATTCTCGCTAAATCAGTAACTAACTCATCGGTTATATTACGCTAGTAAGTATGCACTAACTTGGCAGTTGGTTGAAATAAATTACTATACCCATTATTAATACAAAGCCGAAGACCTGAAAAATTACTCAACAGATTGGTAACTGAAGTCAGACAAAAACCTCAAATGACCTGCTTTGCCGTTTATGCAAATTAACAGTAAACGCGTCGAGTTCAACACACGTACACAACATGAGCGAACGGTGAAAAGTGACTCATGCGCAACATCTGATCGCTGTTTGATAACTACAGTACGTTAATATCATTCCATATATGATCATAACGATAACGTGAGAAAAAAACATTAATCATATAAAGAAATTGATCGTTTATTACCTTATTATACCAAAAGGACAATGATTTGGTACTGTAATTCGTTGCCTCCTTATTTAAAATAGCTACTGCATTTATATAAAAAAATATATAATAAAGATATAATGTTTTTCGTTCCAGGATCAAATGTCATTGTGACATCAAATATTATTGCTTATGAAATAGTTAATTAAAGGCAATCAGTTTTTGTAATGGTTAGAACCGTAATTGTGATTTTGAAATCACATTGTGATTAATAACATTTGTCGTTTCTTTCACAGGTTTTTGTTATTGTTGATTATTTGGTTTACGTATATGAATCACAAATGCAACACTAAAATAAAACTTTATTCAAGAGAAACTCAGTTGTTATCATATTTTCCATATCAACGAATAGATAATATTATATAATTTCTCGGAACCAGGACCAATTAAATAAATTTTAATTTGTACGGATACATGTGAGATCTATTCCTTGTCGATGTTGTTATTATCGCGCAGTCTTATCGTACATGAAGAACAAATCGTCAAATTTCAATAATAGTATATTAGCTTTTATATTATAATTCAGCTATATACTGTCATCGCTAATAACGAAAAATAGAGCTAAGTATAATAGATAATAAAAAAAATATAATACCGGAGACGTAAAAGAACGTAAATAACCGTTATCTGCATTGTATTGACCTAAATCATACTATTTATTCGGTCGTCAATGACAAATTTCATTATATCTGCATTATTTCAGTATTATCTGATAGACATTTACTAGTAATTCAATATTATCTTACGCTCTAGAGATTATTAGTCATTATAATCGTATAGATTTTCCAGATACGGCGATGACTAAAGAAATGATGTCATTCACACGTTGTTGCTTCATCACGGCGTTGTCCCGTTCTTCATCGCGTCACGCCGAGAGAACGAATAAAAATAAATATTACACTTTCATGCTAATTGTAAGAGAACACATACTTTATTCATTTGCTGTAAACGCGTGTAAGAAAATAACGCATAGAACTGTTCTGCCTGCCCTTCTACGGTAAACGGATACGAGTTTATGAAGAAAAGAATCACGAAGAGTATTAAAGAAATTAAAATTAAAGCATTCGTATTACTACACGCCATTTTTAATATGGACTTATATACCGATATAGGTCCATATAGAAATACATTAAATGGAATTGCAGGTCCCGAAACTTACAGCGACAATTAACGACACGACCAAAGTTGCCTTTAATATAAAGCCACGCGAGCAAACCCATGTTGTTATCCTAGTGAAAATACATATTATCGAACGATGTCTGTTCACCTTGTAGGCACCCGCTTATCGATTCTTGATGGATACAAGGCGTCGTCCATTAACGGCACGCTATTATTTTTATCGATCGATTAACAGATTTAGATATCTTTTCAGGAAAAACAAACAGGAATGATGTCAGCCTTTGGTGGATTCGATGTATTACATTTCAGCAGACTAAACTAACAAATCAAAATTTCAACTATAGGCATTATTTATACACGTAAAATATGTAAATATGATCGCTGTTTAGAAATAAGTTTCTTTGAATGTTCACGTAGTCACGGGCGAAATGAGCAGTGTGTTTGGCTTAAGTCAAATTAAATGAACGGCGATGAGCGTCGACGGGCAAGTTAAGCAGTCTGTCGCGGACGTTATTACTTCAACCGTCATCAACAGCCTCCAACCGCACCAGGTCATGTTGAGCTGATCTCAAATGAAACGACAGCAGAGTGTATGTCTCGGCAAGGAGGCTGATGAAAATCTAGCACAATATATCTTTCCTCCCAGTTTTAATTGATTAAGGACCACTTCCACCATCCATCTCCTTTTAGAATGACTTTTAACAAAACGTCGCTTTTAAATTAAACTTTTCATTCCACGTCTTCTTTTTAACGAGTTTTAGGCGGAACAACCGTTAAAGGATGGATGTTATTTTAAATGGAGATGGTGGAAGAGGCTCATAATTCCTATTTCATAGTTTTAAATTAAATAAATTTTAGTCTAACAGTCATAAATATTAAATGTATGACTGAGTTAGTAATAATTTTTGTCTTTGTGTAGAGTATTATGACACTCAGTATAAAGTCTATAATAAAAAATCTCCAATACTTCAAACACCAAACCTTCTATATATAACAAAATGACTAATATAACCACACAAAAGGTACAACAATAGACAAATATCCTTGATATATATAAATTAATTCAATTCGCTCGTATTTCAACTATATATTTATCCACGTAACTCTGTCGGGGGCAGTGTCGCGTGTAGAAGGCTGCGCGCAGGCTCTCGCGGCGAGCTGGCCAATGATGTCAGTGACCACTGACTCACTCGGCGCGGGCGAGGGCGTGAATGGCCAGCCTTACATGCCCAAAATGACCTAATCCTAGCCGGAACTCGACGGTTTGCGGGCGTAAAACATCAAGGTTTTCTCTGTGATCTATGGATTATAAAAGGCGGATAAAATTATGTAGTTTTGTCAAACAAGATGATGGTTCTTTACTCGAGTTTCGTGTGTACAAAAATGTTATCATGATGACCAATAAACAGTAATATCTCTAGTTAAATCATTTACACAGTGATCATTTCACTTTCTATAATTTGGGCTCTGAATGCGTGATGTATAAATCTCACGCCTATATCTTAGGTCCAGAGACTATGACATGACGATGCTTTAATCTCTAGCCTCAACATCCAACCGCTCGTCGGTGCGGGATATTGTATAAAACACAGATATTCATCTAAAAATATTGTACAAGCTTTTATAGGTTATTGGCATTAATCATATCGGATGTGTAAAAAAAAGCTATATTTTTATTTGTAAACGATTAAATAGACACTAAAGAAATTGCGTGGATAATAATTTTTTACATACGTGAATATGTACCTATGTTTATGATTAACAAAATCACTAATTGTCCTTGAAGTAACTAAAGAATTTGTTTTATTTTACCGATCCGTAGGCAAAATTAAAAGAATAAACATTTATTTCATTTCGATACCCGCCTGTCACTGTTTTTTTTTATTTCAGGTAGTTTCACGTAGAAAGCTAAATTCTGTAAGATTTAGATAAAACAACAAGATACATTTACAATGTCAGTTTTCAATTTCGGGCTTTCGGATGTCGTTCAAAGGATCAAAAAAGTAACCTAAAAATGTTTTCAACGTCATCGAATGACAATCCAGTCTATGAAGTAATAATGCATGCTCCTAAATATTAATAAATTTATGTTGAAAGTAACTTATTCAAATCGTACAATATGCATTTTGTTACTTAAAATAATAATATTTTTTATTATGTATGCTGCGCAATTGCATCATCAATACGCTGCTGTCACCATACATCTATAATGCCATCATAAAAAGGGTGGAATAACACGGCAGCAAGAGCAAAGTCGGCAAAAATCTTGCATTGTGTTATATGAATCATCTGTCACTAGTGGCATACGTAAATCTTAGCATTTACCTAAAATGTCTTATCGTCACCTAGTATTTTTACGACAACGTCTTAGATTGCGGCTGAGTCACTTAATGAAAAAGTGTAACTAACTCACTAACGATGGCAGACGAGAGAAGATGCCTTGCGTCTCTCTCCTAACTATGATCGGTCTGCTAATAGAGAATTAGTGCATTTAAATGTATTGCTTTATTGTATGTATATTTATATATAAATACGTATGTATGTGTAAGGTAAAATAAATTTTGTTAATATATGAATTCAGTGAGATTCTTGTGTAATGTTAAATATAATTTTTGTATTAAATGTTTTAGAATTGTTAATTACATCCTTCTTCCTACTGCGAGTAAAAGATATTCTAAAATGATTACCATTCAATCGTGCACGTACTTTCCCCGTATACCGACTACAGGCAATTTTTTATGATTTGAAATAATATAGTAAATTGAAGGAATACTATATCATTTGGAGTTTTTAATGTTAATTTGTTTCCAATTAGTTTTTAATCTTATTAATACAATCGGGCGCTATCCGTTCTCGAACTCTACTGAATTTGCTATGTGAAATTGGAGAATAAAGTTGTCCAATGTGTAATTCTAAATTTATCCCTCTTAATCTATTAATAACTAACTTCATAGTGTTAACATTTAGCTGAAAATGTACGCGTATTTTGTAATGTTTTAAAAATTCACTTCTCATTTTTTTTTCTATAGCTACTAAAGCAAATTTGTTTATACAATTTTAACATCGGCTACAAAATTACATTTTTAGAAACTGATTCCATTGAAATACAAAGGGGGTCTCTGTTTCCATCTACTCCGTATTTGATGTTATTTGAGAATTATGATTGTTATGAATTATGGAGTTATGAATTATGATGTTAATTATGATTTATACCGTGTTATGAGTCATAACGTGTTGTTGCTAAAAGACGTAAGAGAAAAGGATTTATATATCGGAAAAATTCAAACTATCAAAACGACATTTTTTAAAGCTATAATGTGTTGTGTTTCTAATATATAATTTTATAAATGGAAATTATTTAAGTGGTATAATATGCTATAGCGGCGCGGACGTTACGGCTTGCTACAAATTCGACTTTTATATAATGAAATTGACATTTATGCATGAAACTGACATAAAAGTATTAATTGTTCGCAATAAACGATAAGACATCAAGTGCGATAAATAAAATTGAAACATGTAACAAAATTTGATGCGTTGTGATCATCGCGGTTATGATGCGGAATGAACCAGTTTAACGCCCAGTAAGTTTTCAAAATAAATCAATACTTTGTTAACGCCTGACGCCTCTGGAAAGTACAAATGATTATCACTTTGATAAACGAATGAGAAGTTGTGCGACATATATCAAAAGTCGGCAAAATAAAAACGAATTCACCAAAAAACACGACAATAATAAACGGCAGTGTTCATATCTACTGCCCCGTTCCTATTGGTCCATAAAATTCATTGCGGACGTTCCACGTAGTATGAAAACATTCAGCTTTTTCCAAACTAAACATGTTTATTTTTATCCTGGCAGATGATGAGTTTTTCTTTACAAATCTTATTTTCGTCGCGCGTCTAAAAACGAAACCATAAAAATATTCCCTGATGTCTGTGTCTGGCGCTCGTGTGAGAGGAAGTAAAAAAAAAACTGTCGCTGCGCCGGCGCTGCTGGGAGCTCATTAAAAAGTTGTTGACGACGTTTGGGCACGTGCTCCATCTCTGAGCTTAACCCTCTCGAGGACGGTACGATCTTTAATTAGATCCAATAGCGTACAAGCGCTTTGAGCCAAAGGAAGATTCCACCGTTCAATATTCAATATCGATAATCAATAAATATGGAAACTGATTGGTAATGAGAGATATCAAATATGGTGGCAATATTTAATTATATTGCGAAATAATAATGACTAATTTTCAATTTGAAATTGCGAAGATGTCTATAACTCAGAATTTAAATAGAATCAAAGTCAACATAGTTTGTGAATCATTTCTGTAATGAAATCCTTTCTCTGTATTTAAATCCTTTCTCTGTATTTAAATTATGAATTAATAATAACATACTGTGATTGAAAGTGATTTGTTGTATTATTCTATTAAATAATGGAACATTTTCAGTGTTCTTGGCGTAACACGTGCGCTCGCTGCTGAAGCCAAAACGGAAGTGACTTAAACATATTGAAGTTCGCAGCTGACGTTATAAGAGGGTAGATGGCTGTACTACTGTAGATGCTTTTAGCGTTATGAATTGGGGGATGCAGGATGTATACAATATTGTTGATAATTTTTTTGTGAGAACGTTTTGAATAATTTTAAATACATTTTTTTCCAACTAAATAATATCACTCAATAATTATCATTAATTTCTAATAGGGATATACGATATCTATAAGTGCAATTTGTACTATATGGAAGAACAGGACAAACAAGAATTTGAGGTCCTAATGTCAGAGGTCTCAAAATTTCATTGCGAAGGACATCAAGTAAGTGTGGAGTCACTTTTACTTAAGAGTTTCGAAGAAAAAACTGTAAGTTATTCATTCCTAGAATTCTATTTCTTGAAAATATCTTTTTTTGTATGATGTCATCGACCCCGCTGTGAATCCCGTACACATTTGTCAATATATCTCTTAAGACAACACTTAAACAATAAGACAAGACACTAATTTCGAAGTTGCGTGTTATAATGACAATACAAATTCAATATTTACCGTAAATTGACTAAAAACTCGTCTTCTACATTCAAACTGCACATTAAAAAGTCGCAAAAGTAATTTAAAAGTAGCAATACATACCGCACACAAGTCTAAATTAAAAGTGCCTAACAACACTAATTTTAGTTGATACGCGTTATTAGGCTCATTATACAGTGATGTATCAACATCGCGAACGTTAATCTGTCTAAGTGGACAAAACAGCGATAACGGCGTCTACTCTCGCTGACACTGTTTAATTGGCCCATAAAGTGCGAATTACGGCGAACGGCGGCGACAAGGTGTGCGTGTCGCGTTACAGCCGAGGGGATGTTCGGGGCGAACGAGCAAACATCTGGTGTAACGCAAAAAAAAACCGTAAATAGGCGGGGTAAAAATATATTGAACTCCTTTTACTTTGGCCGGTTTAGGAGTAACGACATCCTGACAAGTATTTGATGATTACGTAATATTTTATTTTAGATTGAGGAGTTTTTAACGTGATCTCCTCACGATGGTCCAGTGTGGGTTGGAGACTCCTGGAAGACTTTATTACCGGTGATCCGATTCGATGGAGACGAATATTAGTTACGTGAAATTAAATATTTTTATATTTCTATTCAAAAATGATTGGGCATGTTTATAGCAATATTTTACATCATATCAATAGAAATTCAGTTAAAATTGTTTGGATTTATAAACACCATATAAAAATTTGACATATATTAGTGACTTTTAGTGCAAGAAACACAATTAATGACACCTATTTTAAAGTAATGACAAATAACTAAATGGAAATAAATTGTTTTTCCCCACGGGATTGCTAACATTTTGTTGTTTGAAGGCTAAATATTCGGATCGCTTGAATTTCATATACATAAATATCACTTTTACTGTTCAGCTTATTGATGTTGAAAAAAATATGATATCTATTTCTTTACAACTCTATACTGGAATTACTCGAGTTTCCGCGACCAACTTCGAAACGACTGACAACCGATGCTGCATGTGCGACGTGTAAATAAATAGAAAAAATACAGATCCTACCACAAAAATCGGTCATCGTTTCCACTCACTGGAAATACCATCAACACCATCCCGATGTCTGCCGTTCTACCGCCGTACGCTTCGTTCACATTTTCTGCCACATACTGTAAAAATCTGGAATCACCTGTATACCATCAGCGGTTTTCGCGATCGACTACGACAAAGGGGTCTTCAATAAAAGAGCCTATGCCTTTCTAAAAGGCCGGCAACGCACTAAAAATGTTTCCTGTGGGATTGCAGGTATTCATGGGCGACAGTGATCGCCCACTCTCTCGCATCTCACATGCTGTTCTAGGATTCAATTTTTTTTTGTGTAAACTCCAATAATAACCTCTAAACTTATACAGAATCCACGAGCACAGCACAACACACAATCACTTACAACACTAAAATTCATCATTTGACTTTTTGCTCATTTAAAATCGTCGATGCTTAAAATAGGAGAAATATTTAAAAGGAGAGGGGATAATACGATTACATCCTATTGCGGCATCGGCAGACGATAAATATTTTCACAATACATCGCTCGTGTGATAACATCCCTAGACGCTAATACTATGGATTTATGGCAGTACGTGCTCCACCTTCATTACAGAAATAACTTTGGGGCTGCCGCTAAACATACCATCGGTGGAATGGCTTTCGCCCGTTACCGATAATGGGAGTCGGTGTAATGGATACAAATGTGATAAATGATAAATATAGAATATTACATATCTATTTAACTGTAACGGATAGAATAAAATTTATAAGACTTTATACTTCTCCAATATTATAACTGTCCTAATTTGACTCGTGATTGGTTGCGTTTTTGAAAACAAAGCAGGCGTACCCGTTGTTTATTACGGAGGTAAATATGTCTGAAAAATTGTATTATAACGCTTTATTAAATTTTTAATGTGGAGGTAAATATGTCTGCAAAATTGTATTAAAACACTATTAAAAACTGTGCAGTGTCCCTTTGGAATAAACAGCATGAAGAGAAGCGAAGGTGCTGCGGATAGATTCACTAAAATTGTTTTTGATTTTATGGTGCAGAGAGAGATACATAAGAAGGTGCTGCGCATAGATTCACTAAAATTGTATTTGATTTTATGGTGCAGAGTTATTTAACCTCGATAAATTAGGTATTAATGCTATTTCATTGAATAACACATGACGTAGAATACGTGTTTATATAATATATATATATGCATTATGATTGTTGAAAATTATATATTTATTATTCATATTGACAGTGTTTTCCAACTGTAATCCATTACAAATGCATTTATTTTGAAATATTTTAACTTTGTAAGATAGTTCTGGCTTGTTTAGTGATTCCTTCAAATTTGTTATAAGCTCTACTAAATTATATACTAGGTACATAATCTCGTCATTTTACCTCAAATAACTCATATTATTAATTTTTTTAAGGTTATATATATATATATATAAATATCTAGTACAACTCGCAAAATAACTAAACCATAATGTGATCGAAATACGAGCCCTTGTCCTATAGCGGTCAAATGCCAAGATATAACAAAAATTATTAAATTTTCTCGAAAGGATACGCCATAATTTCAGATAAATTTATAGGCGTTGTCATCACGACGACATTTATTTACTGTAGATATAACATCATAGGCTTCTATGGACGTGCACAAAATTAATAACGTATTGACATTTAAATGTTGTAAATCAAGGTCACATGTTCGTACGAAAACGACGCATATACTTGTCGTTGATTCATGACGAGATTTACAACATGGCTGCGGTTGGCGACATTTTAAAAGTTATTGAAATTTCTTCAAAACATAAAAAAGGAAAACTATTTTTCTTTATCTGTTATTTTGTACACTACAAAATAACAAAAATCTAATTAACAAAAATCAGAGATTTGTCATCAAAGTACATTTACTTAATTTTAATAATTCCAATGGATGGTTAATTTGATATTGATCAGCCAATGTCAGAATTACAGATTGCCAAATTTAAATAATATAGTTCTAGAGCGGACATTAACAATATTTCAATACAAAACTTTAATATCCCGCGTAGCGTATGTTGGATGCGCTTGGGCACAGACATTAGACTTAGGGAATTTTTATCTGTAAGTCACAAGTTTGATTCTTATTATACATCACCATTTTGTCCACATCGTCACCTTAAGTACAATGATAAATATAAATCTCTTTTTCGGTATACGATATTTCTTTCAAATATCTCGATCGATTTTTGTCACCTCCAAAAAGTATTTGTCCATATTTTTTTAGAGAAGTATGATTTCATAAAAGGGTGTTCTTAAGGGCAGCCTTAAGTTATAATACACTAAAGACGTATTTACCCAAAATACATCTCACACTTCAAATATAAATACAACACAGACGTTCTCTTTCACGGTTACAACCGATTTCCTCCTCCGTCTTCTAGAACCTACAATCCTTCCGACCAAAAATAATTATTAGGGGAACCGATAAGTATAGACAAAAGGCCAGCGTCCGGCGTGTCCGATCGGGAGTGTCCAGTGTCGCCGGCGCAACACAATCCGCCGGCTGGCATTAAGGCCTCGAGGCCATCCGGCGGCGGCAAAAGCCTTTTCAGGGGCCATAATTCTTTATGGCCGCGGCGGTTTAAGGTCTTCGATTCGATTCGTTATTACGCGTTTACATTTGCATGAACTTAAAAATAGAATTTGAGAGAACATGTTTTTTTTTCTTAACATCCGTGACGTATAGCTGTGCTATATCTTAATTTATATTGTAGTACATAAGATACTTTTTCAAAATTTTATTTGTTTAATACAGCAGATCAGCATCTATTTGCTACATGTTATACAAAGATTACAAAACTCGTTTTAAAGTGACCGGAAGTTATTTTCTCAGTCTGGTCTAGTCTACATTTGTACTCTACACTACACTAGTCAACATTTGTAACTACGCCAATCGGCAACTAATAGTTTTTACTTAATCACCTAACTCACATACTATTTGCAAGAAAACACAAGACTAAAAGTCAGTGATAGAATCGGAATCTCACAATAAAAGTACTTTGTAAACACAAATCAATGAATATAACGATACGCCTTATGCTATATTTAAATTGACGTAATTATTAATATAGTCTGTAGTTATATATTGTAAATAATCCGAAATCCTAATAATTAATGCATTTTTAGATGTTATAAATAGGTTGACCAAAAACAATGTGAATTATTACGCAAATGGATTACTATATAATATTCGTACGAGTTTACTGTTGGCTGGAGTGATACCTCGTCTCGCTCGAGCACGAGATATGGTCACTTTAAAAAGAATGGATACAGAATTTAATGAGTTATTTTGTCATAAAATAATAATTGCATTGAATACTATAAATCTTCCCAATAAAACGGAACATTCTGATGCAGTTGTTAAAATAATGAATGCAGGTTTTTTTGATTTATCTCGGTTGTCATAATGTTATTGCATATTTTTTTCCATATTTATCATATATTTTCATCAGATATTTTTAATGAACGGGATGCACTTGTAGCCATAATTCTCTACGCTTGCATCGGAAATTCATTCAAGAGACACATTAACTTAACGTCTCTCATGAAAATTGAATAAACAATTTAAAAATAATATTTAAAAAAAAGTAGGAGAAGTGCACGGTTAATGTGTGGCTTCAATTTTTAAAAATTTAAAATGGATATAAGGAGATAAACATTTTTCTTTGAATATTTTTAAATAGACGAACGTTATTTCTAATCGGAATAAATTTGTGTTCTGTATCTGACAATATCGATATAAGATCTGTCACGTGATATCCGTATAGTGCGTATTCAAAAATATCTACAGCAAAAAAAAAAAAAACTACAGCTATGCCTTTGCATACTCAAAAATCATGTCAAATATTTCGACACACTCACTTTGTTCAAAGATTGTTTCGCATTTTCTAAAGTATATGTATATTATATTTGTCGAAGGACAATGTCTCAAAATGGGCATTATTTCACGTAGCTATAGAATAATCCTTGTTAATAGACAATAATAAAAAAGTTGCTTCCACGCCACGGACGCAACAATAAATATTAATTAATAGCACAATGGACGCGATAAAAACGCGGACTGGACACGGACAGAACGCGAATAAACCGACTTCCGTATATGGAGAGCTAAAATGTGAACCACACAAAAAAAACACACACACACACACACACATGCAGAACCAAAAGAAGCGGTTATGGACTATTCCGAAACAAGGCTGTATTCAAATGTCAGTATGGTTGTATTTATATGCAAATTATTATATGTTTGTATTTGGTGCTAAAAGTTGAAAATTGTTCGGCAGGATTTCGTATAAACTATCAATATTTTTTAAATATATTCCACTTTTAAATTTAATAAAGGCCATCATATGTTAAAATATTTCACCTGAAAAAGTTAATATAGAAATGTTCGTACCCTTATCTCATCATAATATTTGCAGTTTGCATGTGTTGTTTACCTGTAACAGAAAATATTTTATTCATTATAATCGTGTATAAAATGTATAAAATAAACCACGAAATGTAAAGGATTCGTTTGAAATTCAATATGTTTAGTAGAGAATACATTTGATTAAACGTCAACTTCAATTTATAATTTAGATGGAGAATTCTCAATTTTTATCATCAACAGCTATTATTGATCATAGTATCAAAAATCAACATATGACAGTTTGTAAATTAAAATCATTGACGTTAGTCTGGTTTTCACATCTACCGGCGCTCCGAGAAATGTGCTAATGTCTCAATGTTACAATAATAAAAACATTATTATCATAACATCGTTGACATATTACACTATCAACATTAGCCATGTCGGTGACGCTAAACCATAAGATTATACCCATACAAGAAGCGCCCGACGCGCTTAAAGAAGTTTTCACTGCAAAAATAAGATCCGTTAACGATCGATGACGTCACGTCCTCCGAAATGGCCGGCGGCCGGCTGAACGAGAGGTGGCCGCGACCTCTCCCGTGGGCCAACTTTTCAGGCGTTTCCTGTTGCATCATCAGAACCGAAACTTGTTTCTTATCTATTAGACGCGTTACTTTTTGTGTGGTGTGCCGGGTTATTAGCACGCAACAGCTGAGGCGTATTATCCCACAATCCATTTATCGAGGTTTGAGGGACTACGATACCCCCACCAGTCCGGGACCGACGGTTGAATGCGTTCTACAAGGCACAGAACCAATTATGAAAATTACATTATATGTAATAAGCAGACCTAGGAGTAGGTGGCATGTGAGGTATCCGACTTTCGTACTTAGTTTCGCAAATGAGGGTTCGCGTTTGATTTAAAATTAGAGTAGAATAGAATATTCGAATCCAATCTTACGAAGAACGAGTGAATAAACTGTAAATAGAAAGAAATAGAGAGAAAAGGGACGAGGGCTGATGTCCAAGTGCATTAATTTAATAAAAGATCGTATTGAAGTTTATAAGGAGAAATACTGAAGAACCGATCAATAAATGTATTACCTTAAATTTAAAATACTTTTTCATTTGAATACTTGAATTTCTGGGTTTCATCAAAGGTCTTAAAGGTACTCCGCCACGAGCTACGTCCTAAAAATATATATACGATATTTTCCTTGTCAGGGCATCGGTTAAAAACTACTAAACTTATCGATATTGTGGAAAAAGTCAAACTGTCGACACGGAGTCATGCTTAGATTTATTTTTTTGAATTCTATACACACTTCACAATTTTCTTTTATTTCCTTCCATAACTTCAGACGCTCAAAGTAGTGGGCGGGTGATTTGTTATATGACCGCTAGTAATATAACAAGCAAAAAATCTAAACAACATAGAAAGGGAAATAAAATGACAGCGAATAAATAAAATATCTCATAAGAGATGCATAAACAGATTTTAAAATGTTAATTTTGAATAAATACCTTTTCAATACCATGATAAAATCGATATATTTTTCTAAGAGCAGGATGGAGCGTGCACGTATGCATATGGTTTTACCATTCAACATTATCCGACAAAGTTAAACGAGTCACAGACCTTGAAGATTCTATTTGAGTTTTCATATTTTCGCCTTTTTTATTGCATAGTAGCATATTTAGATGTTTATGTTGAAACAAAACATATTATGGACGTATGCAAGATGTTATACCTCTTTGGCGAGAGTGAACAATATTTACAGTGTAAAACAACAGTCTCCAGTAATTCGTGTATTAAATACACATATAAATATACAGATTATTACTGCTATGTTTTCAAAATTTATTAATAATGTAATTATATAAAATGGAAGGTTATAATAATTTAGTACAGAATTGAAATATTTGGCAGTTACTGCTTTAGTACTGTAGACTATGAATTGACAAATGATTATTCAATTTTTCTTAATAAATGGATTTAAATTGACATATCTGTGATAAGAGCCCTTCAATTTTCTCTCAATGACGCATGCCCCTTCTGAAATGCCTTGCGAGCATATATACCTTTCTGTACCTTACTCATACGCAAGCATGAACCGGTGTAAGGGTTTCGGAAAAACAAAGTCATTTTGTTGCACACGTGAAGGAAACGCGTTATTGATAGGCTAAGGTCGTGTTATAAAAAATTCATAGCCAGGCGTCGCCGCGTGCCGGTCAGCGGCGTTCTGCTCTATCGATTTTCCCGATATCAGATATGGCTTTGAAACGAAGTGTGGAGGTCAAATATTTGTACCATACGATCGATGTGAAAATCGATTGATAAATGTTTCTGTGCATGCCGTAGATAAATAATCGATAAATCACAGCATTAACCGTTGATTCCTTGCAGCTGGGATGGGGAATTGTAGGGGTAAACAGAGCAGGTCGGTTTATGTGCTACATCTAGGCAGAATTTAACAAGGAAAAAGGAAACAATACCTGAAATATGTTTAGGCAGTCGATAAAATTCACAACGTAATACACTAACGAATAGGTACTAACCCGTACATATATATTGTAGTCTTAAATATTGTATGAACTCGAAAAATTATAAATTCAAAAGGTATATAAGGATTCTGAGTTGCTCTAGCGAATGTAGCACGCTCGTAACAAAAAATACTTTAAAAATAATAATTATACTCTTGAGCCATCGATTTTTGATTTTGAACTGAATTTTAACAGTTCATGTAATAATAATTTTAGAGACAAGTTTAGAAAACAACAATAAGTGACCCCAAAAGGGTCACAAGCTTGAGGGCTTGCGACACTTTTGTGACAGCTTATGACAAACCCGATATGTAGTGTTGGGTTAAAATTTCTGCAATACGTAAATGTGTATCAATTATTCCATTTCTGACTACTTCATATCCAAAATTCAAATTCAAAATATTTTGCAGGTTATAAAGTAACACTTAAAATAAGTCATAATTTTTGAGAATTTACATTTTATACTACTTTGCCACTCGTTCGGAAGGCAGTTTTCCCTCAAAAAGAACGAGCAAAAAGAGGGTACCTCTTTTCTAATTTTGTCATAAATAACCAAGTTAAATAAAAATTATTACTGAATGAAACGGCCCGGTAAGAAGTCGAGTTGGTTACGACCATGGATATTTGTTTTCTAAATATTTAGAAATTGTATCAATACCAGGAGGTTATGTATATAATAAATATTCTTTGGTTTAATGAAAAAAGTTTAGAAATGCGATAACTTAGTTTTATATTAAATACGCACCTGACTTTATGATTCGACTTAAGCGATGAATAATATATCGTAAAAAGCGATTGTAAGTTTTGAACGGTTAACTTCCACGAACCAAATAATACTTATAAGAATAAAATACTGTAATAAAGAACAGGCAAAAATATGGCGTTAACTACATTTGTATGGTAAATTTTAAAAGATATTGACATTCTTTTGTACGTTAAAATATTATCGAAGCTGAACATCAAAATGACCAGATTTAAAACATTCTCATGAATTATTGCCACAGATTTTGTAAATGCATTACATTAGTATATTTCAAAATGAAGTGTTTTAATATTAAAGAAGCTAAACACTCGACTGACATAATTTTTTCAAATTTAAAGAATGTTATTAAATTTAGCAATTCTTCGTATAACGAGGCGTTTTAGTAAAAGATAAAATATAAATTTTACATCACTCAGTAGATGGCGTAATCTACTCAGTAGATGGAGAGTAATCACAAAATTGGTATGCTATATATTGGGGTATTTTTAGATAGGCGTGTTATTATTAAAAAAAATAAATAAAAGCGCTTCATCGGCGACCATAATACAACGTTAGCGTACCGCCTCCTTAGGTCACGAACTGCCTGTGTAGCAGTGGCGGATTTATATTTTTTACGAGTGTAGGCCACTTTATTTCCGCCGCCCCATGTACTTTTCTAAAATAATAATTTCCCGAAAGGTGCCGCCCCTAGGCCGCGGCCTACACGGCCTATTGACAAATCCAGGACTGCTGTGTAGTGTTGTGAGGGACTTCAAAAATATTTCGGGACGGCGCTACAAGACAGCTTAGAAAAAAATGTCTATTTTTTTTCTGGAAACACGCTTACATAGACGTGTTTATCTATGAAAATCAAAACTTTATCAAAGTAAAAATTTACATCGCGGTCGTTAAAGCCGTTTCGACCTAGCCTTGTGCAAATATACATATACAAGAGTTTTTAACATAAAGAAATAACATTCGAAAACACTACTTAAATAAAGTTTACATTAAAGTCGATTTCACGGTACGAGCACAGTATTTCACGAATGAAATAGTTGAATGCGGTCACGACGCAGGGAAAATTTGATTTCGAATTAAACTTTTAAACGGACAGCCACAATCCGTCTGTGTATTGTACTGAATTTTGATTGGTTTCAATAGACAACGAAATTCGTTTTTAAACGAGAGTATCCAACGTCATGAACTGTCGTCGATCCGTGATATTAATACATAATTTTTTACTCGATTATTTCCGCAAAGTAACACTTTACAAATAACGCAACGTAAAATATTACTAACGAATTATGTAGCTCTGCGAAGATTATATAGCGAAGTTCACCCGCAGAATGAATAAAAATCGTAGTGTCTAACTAAAATAAAACAATTTTTTTTTTAATTTAAATTCACGTATTGAAAAAGAGGTTGTATAAGTATTGTTTTTCAAACAAAAACATATTCAAACCACCTTTCTCTATAATATTTATGTCGTACAGTCAAGAAGGAAGTAGAGCGCTGTGCTTACGGAGACAAATAGGAATTTGCCAAAATTCTTGCCTTCTCCAAGTCGAGATGGAAAGCGACCCGAATACGCAAAAAAAGAAGAGTTACAGTTCAACCGGAAATATACTTATAATTTATGCACGAATTCGTGTTACGGGCGGCAACGCATCGCGCCCTCTCGCGCCGTCATCGATTCATAAGATTGTGAGGTCATGTTTTTCTGCAACGTACGCTTTTAATTTCGTCAATTGATTAAGATATTTTTATTTTATGGCAAGTAAAGAGAACCAAAAAAATTTTATGGCAAAAATGAGTTCTCAAACATTAATGTAATTTTTTCCGTTGAGTAGGTACATCAAAAGATGTGTATGAGATGAAAAACTTTAAAACCTTCAATATTTATGGAGCTCTACGGGGGTGAAACTGCTGTCACGATTTGCCTGACCTTCTAAAAGTCGAGATCGCAGACCGTTAAAATGTCGCTGAAATATACCGAACGAGAACTGTATATGAGTCTGAAAAATAATCATATATTATTAAAGGTGATTTTAACAACATATTACGAGACTCCGTATACAAAAATAGTGCATTAAAATTACAAATTCTACTTTGTATACAGACCGACGCCATGCCGTTGACATGGGCACAGGTACATAAATGCAGAGCGCGGTTTGTTTGTTTTTCTATGGATTCTAGTTCAGTGCATCGTATACACTTGAAACATTTGCAGCTTATGGGCTTATTGTAATGGTATTTTATTACATATTATAATCTAATGGTAATCTTTCTTTTGATAATATTTTCGCAGAAACAGTGATATTCTTTAAAACATTTTACAAAAAAAAAAACTTTTGAAATAGCGTGCTGCGTGCAGTAGATTAATTAATGAGTTTAAGACAATCGTAGAAAATTCGAGATCAACATTTTTAGACATTTACAATTACACTGTGACCACTTTAGGGCAGCCCAAAAAAAAAAAACAAAATGTAGTGTACGTAAGAAACGAAATGTAAATATAATATTATACACTTAGCAAGCAATACCTGAACTTTTTATAGGGTTTATCTGTTGATTGCCTACCATGGCTCAAATTCTATGATCGCCACTGATGGTAATGGTATTACGTACTGTAGGGGGACTGGGGCCCGGAACGGGGGTGGAATCGAGACCGAGATCAGAAATGAAAGCCAAACCGAAGAAAATATACAGCGGCATAGAGATTAGTGAACAGAACCGTGGTAAGATCCGACTATACTGAACTGAGGTTAAGATGCTAAAGCGAGGCTGGTGTGGATATGGAGGAATACGATAAGGGGATTAAGATAGAATGCATACAAAGTGTGAAGAAAATTATTATATATTCAGACCAATGAAGCCGTGAGCTAGCTTTCACGATCAGATACATTTCTTGTGTTGTAACAGAATTGTTGTATGTGATACAATCATGGGTTATATACAGAATAAGCAATTTAAAAAAAAACACTAAGCACTCATATTACTGTGGATATTGAAGTCGAGAGACGTGATTCGTATACGACGCCAGGATGTATGTCATTCGCCGCATAAATCTTTGCTCTTTTTCCTCGGTACGGTGGTATTTTTAGATACAGCCTTAGAGAGACGTCCCTCCGGATACAGCCAGGCGGACGTGTCGCTGGTCCCGTAAGAACGCCGGCGTTGTGTAAGAGTTCGACGACTCGGCGCGGCGATCGGATTTTGGGGAAAAAAATATGTACATAAAAAAGTAGAATAAAGCGTGCATGACTTCGTCGATTTTATGTTTCGTGTCGAATTCGCACGCGCAGCGTCGCCCGAAGAAGCTGCCGCGGAAACAGGTTTCGTTGGAGCAACTGGTCAGATGGAGAGTGCATGGTTTTCAATAATATTCCATAAACATTTCCGGCATCGAAGAGGGGATAATATTAAAGGTTTACAAATCCTGAATCATGTAACGAGGTATGATATTTAATTAAGGTGATACAATACGTAAAAATAAAAATCGGAACGGGCGTTATCAGGTGGCCAAAAGTGAGCGTTTCATAGCTATCGATATACGCGCTTAGCGAGTTAACAATAAGTTCTAATTTTTCGAAGCAGAGGGCAGGTTGAAGAAAGGCTAGTTTAACAATTTTTTTATTTATTGCAAGAAATACAAATAATATTTCAAAAAAGAAGCGAATGTGTCTTATTAAGAATTAACTAGTTATTGTTATTCATTAATCAAAACTAAGTCATATCATTAAATTGTGAGAGAAAAACCTCCCCAAAAATGTTTGGGAAGTTTTATTATAACTTTTCTAAAGACAGATTATTTTTTGGACATACAAAGATCCTTTAATTATCAATTGGTGTAAGGCACTGATCATTTTTTTTCTAATTTGAATCGATATTTCTAAGGATTAATTTCTTAAGTATTTTAAATAGTTTCTCGCTACTTCTAAGGTATAGTATTACTTTAATATATTTGACATTAAAAATAGATAGAAAGAGTTCACATATAAGTTAAATGACTAAAATGATTAACATATTTTAATTTAGTACTTATAAAGAAAAAATCATATCTTTTGTTCTTTTAGTACAATAATAACTTTTAAGAAACAGCAAGTTACAACTATATAAATCTAATCAGATTCATAATTGTTCACTCGCAAATATGTAAATATTCGACCTAAGTGATTGAAGCAAGTAAGAAAAATACGGAGGTATACACGGGACAAACACGTGGCTGCATGTTTGATGACCGATTACAATTTCACAATTAATTACAATTGTATTGACCCAGTGAACATTTAATGCAATTAATGTTTAAAATTACTTTTCAAACTCCTTCTGTTTCGAAATCAGTTTCGATTAACTCATAAAATTAACGAAAATAACTCGACACGCAGATCTAGGTCGAGCGGTTGACATTATGCAGAGAAGGACCACTAAAATTGTCCGAACATTCGAATTTTTACCAAACGAGTGCGCGTTTACATCGAATTACGAAATTCTCGTTTCAGTTTCAAAAGAATCGCGACATTATGCCGGTCAGAACTGAATATACTAGATAATTTGCCAGGCCAAAGCGAACTTCATTAATAAGCGTGCAAGCCCGAAAATCTCTTACATATCACACGACCCGTGCTCTGATATAAACACTTGCAATCGGTGATTTTTTCGCGTTACATAAACCGCTAATACGAAATACCTGCAACGGGTTGACACTTACCCGATCGCGCAAAATATCATCGCCACAAGCGTGCGGGTCAGTTTAATGTTAAATTTTGTGATGCACGTCAGCTTGTGGAACCATTAATACGCAAAAGGTTTATTTCCTAAGTTATTTAGTATGTACCGCTACTAGTTTACGCCCGCGGTTCCGCCTGCGTGGACACGGCGACATGTACTGTCGGCCTTCTTTTGACAGTTCTCGCTTCAACTTTCGTTCTCGCTATCTCACCGCAGTCGTTATCTGAACGAATCGGTGGTTGTCGCTTAAAAGACAAATGTTTCACAATTATTTATTGTAGTTTTTGTCTGCGGTTTCACTCGAATGGACACAGCACTAATCCCCCAAACCTGAGCCATCAAATGTGATCAGATTTTTGATCCTGTCAGTTTCGGTATCATTCCGATTTCGATCTCGGTCTGTTCTCGATTCGAATTATGATTCGGCCCCGAATTTTAATATTGATCTTTTTTTATTATTATTAATTGATTTCAAAATCTTGACTTCTATGACGTTAGAGGTTTCGATTTTACATCCTCTTCAGGTTCGCAATTCTTAAAAAATGTGTTTCTAAAAAATCCCAAGTTTTTACCTATATGTATTTTATGAAAAAGATCGGCAACGGTCGCCCTAGAAAATACTATCCAGACGAAATCGGTGGCATATTAAAAATGGTAAAATTAGCGCCCAAAAACAAAGAGCTTACATGAAAATATTGTTGTACGTCAGTGAAGTAAGACGAATATGCAAAGATCGTACCACGTGTAGTAGTCTCTGCCTAGCCTTCTGGAAAATAGGCGTGAACATATAACGAAATTGTGTACCTATTTTCTTATACGACAAATAATTGATCATTAGTCCGTGTTTCCTAAACTCTAATGAAACAAACGACAATGTAAACCGTATATGGCGATATGCCAATACGTGTAATTCGTTAAAATATTTATGGAAATTTAATAAAAATAAATAAAACACTTGAAACTTTAACCCGTTTTGAAAGTCTTTATTGTTATGACACTTAATCTTCCTTTTCTTTAGCTATTATAGCGAAAACTAAAAAAAAACCTCCACAACGGTTGACCTTGCAGGGCAGCGCCAACTTTCACGAAAACACGAAAAAATTATTGCTCACATTTACAGCTCAAAATTATCAGTGTCCTCTTAAAATTGTCGTATATAATTATAAAGCAAGCTCAAATTGTTATTTTTCTAATATTTGGTCAAAAGATATATTTTGAATAAATCGACCGATTTGAACAGGTTTTACGACAGTAGATACAGTTTTTTGAGCTCAAAAAGTAATGGAATTTTAAAACCGATCGGTCAAAAAAGGTAAAACTATTTTGAAAAAAAATACGACACAGATATAAATATCCTTCTGAAAATGTTCAGAAGAGTCTTCTATGACCTCAAAACTCCGACGACTGATGAAATTTCGATTTTATATAATCGGACTGAAAACAATGATTTCCGAAATTTTATGAGGTTTCAATTTTTTTTTAAAAGGAAGTTAAAAAACAATATGGATATTAGTCGGTAATAAACCGTATAAGATTTGATTAAATCAATGAAAACAAGTGTTTTTTTTTTTGTAAAATAGACGATCACCCTGAGACCATAGTTCTTATTGCATAAAATAAGAGTGATTAAATAAAATGAGATAGAATAAAATATGGTATTGAATGAATCCAGGTTCCTCAAATCGTAGTGCCTAAGGGATATGTTAATTGGACGTTGGAAATTCAAAGGACGAGCTCTAAGTAATAAAAAGAAAAATAATTAATGACTTATGAGTGAACATCAAGGCGTCAGGGAAAATGACAAAAAAAAAATAAGTAATATCCCATTATTTTTTTTTTTTTCATTAATGCTGAGTGTCAGCATAATTTAGTGTAAATTACGTTTAAAACTCTTAAATCGGGCTAAACATCGAGAAAAAAAATGATTCTATACAAATGCGTTGCGCCATTTGAACTGATGTAGGTAACTACATAGAAACTGCATAGAAATTTCTGACGAAACTAAATTTATCGTGCTTGCATGATGTTATTAATATTATTATTGATTATAAGCTCATGCCTGTTACCCAGAGGGATGCGCAGAGACTGCGGACGTGCACTTAGTATATACGGTCTTTACATGTCACTATTGCTCCATTGGCATTCACTTGTCATTTTATGTAAGTTCGTTGGTTTTTGTTCGTCAAAATCATTAATCTTGTTCGTTTATTGATTTGAAACATTTCAAAATACTTTTTTATTTATTGACCGCATAATATATAATTTTTTGAAGCTTTGACAATTTAGATTTATTTAGTTTGACTTAATATCAATAGATTACTATAAAATGCTGTATGCTAAATTGAAATTTGTCTAAAAGTTGTTGACGACCCACTGAAAATGACCTCATCAAATGTAGCTACGAGCTGTCTCCTGTTAACTGGTTCCATTAAATATAAAAGAGTTGTGTACATGAACTGATTCGGATGAATAAAAAAATGGATATAATCAAAATCCAGAGAACACTTGGTACCACACAATTACATAACAGTACATATTTAAAAAGATTTCTAGAACATTCATCAACAGGCAGTGAAATTTCCATTGTACCACACATAATTAAATTATATATTCCGGTCGTCTAGTCTAGAAAATGTGCAGATCATGTTGTGTCTAGACAGTTACGAGCTGTCGATGTTTGGGCAATAGATTGCGAAATTAACACTAATCGGCAGTGGAGCGGACTTAAACGTGTTCCACGAGCTACGGTCGTACGAACAAATGCTACCACCTTTTCAAACATTAAATAGGAACGAAACCGAATACGGCTAATGGCTAGGCCGTTGGTCAACTCTGTCCTTGGCTCTAATTATGAAGTGTTAAATGAAGAGGCCAGCATGCATAGACTTGGTGAAGGGACGCACAGTCTTTTGGGAAATTCAATAGGGAGTATGAAGATGTAAGGCTGAAGAGACATGTAATAAGCCAAAAGATTTCATGGAGATACAAGGTTGAGGAATCGAATGAGGTAGACATTGTCTATTTCTTGATGACCAATTCAGATCCGTTAATAATAATAACTTTAATAATGATTTGGAAAGTATGTAAATTAAATTATTTCGACTCGGTAAAAAGGAATGGATGATTTCCAATCAACCTAAATAAAATTATAAAAATGGATGCTGGTTTGGACTTTTCATGGGGAAGGTTTTTATGCATGCAATCTATTTTAGCATTTGTTTCCGACTTCTTTCGTGTTCTGTATTAATGAACCGAACTATTACACAGATTGTAAAAAATTCTTTCACGATCCCAAATTTCATTCTAAAAAACTATCTTCGAGTAACATATCGGAGTTACATGACACGGCGAAGCCGCGGACGTGACGCTAATGCTTTATATAACACAAATTAGTATTTAATTGAAAATAAGATGCTAGACCAATAACAATAGATCAAGTCGACGCAACAGAACCGTTTCGGTAATGAGAAGCGTATATTCTAATTTCCTGAGCTTCAAAACGAAAATCCTTTGATTTAGCCGCGTACACAATTCATAATCTCGAGTTATAAGTATTGCGGATGTGGTCAAAGTTCGAATCCTTTAATTTAACATGAAACGATGGTGGATTCGTGCGCATCAACAGGGAGATCCTTAAGACCTTAATACAACAGGTCACGAAATCCACAATATATCTAGCAATATAATTACAGTTATATGTAATAAAATTATTGTTACGCGAATTCAAAAATTGTGGCCTACATCTTAAAAAAACATACAGAACACAATGTTATATAGACACATTGTGTTTATTGAAACGGAAACTTCTGTGACGTCCTAAACACATTATAGTTTTTATGACCTAAGCCATGATTATTATTTACCCGAGGTGTATTATGAGCGTGCGTCTCGTATCATCAAAGCCTAAAAGATGAGAGCGAACAGTGTTCATCACGTTTTATGAGACGAAGCGCTTCGTTTCTAACACGCTTCTAGAAGTAAATAACAGGGGCGTAATAGTAACCGACACGTTACAACAGGGACAATTCTTATATCGACGATGACGTACAGAACTAATTATATTTTTAATTGCAGCGGAAATAAAAAGAAAAACAAAGGAATACAAGTTTTTCTCTTATATCGATATAAAGCAAGTATACGTAAAAAATAATAATCATATGATTTTACTAATATGACAGGTGACAAATATAAAATTTAAAATCGTACAAATAAAAAAAGTAAACGCTGTAATCATTTTGTTGAAAAAAAAACTCACCCACCAAAATAAGAGGAGTGCGACGGAAACAGATGTTGACTTTTTTATAAATGAGCACAATGTTCACTGCACCATATCGCACTGGTCTTTGTGTATTTGGTCGTATAAAAATACACTTGGTAGATGTTTTAGGTTAACGATAAATAACTTATTATACATAACGGAAAATTTCGTTATGTTGGTGATGTTATATTTGTATACGTATAGTTTTTGTTTTAATTTAAAACTCAATTAACTAAATAAAATGTAACGAAAATTACGAATTATACGATTTTCGTATTGTTATTTAATTATTGATGGACAAAGAAAATTACTATAATAAAGGGATAATTTTGAAAATATTAAATTTCTCTGTAATTCTATTACTGGTCCATTTGTTTATATTCGGTAGTTTTTCCATACGTAAGCTAAAATTTGTGCTTTTTTTTTTTATTATTAACAAGATGGTAAATTAATCTGAGCATGAATATGTACAGATTAATTAAGAATTAATAATTAAGGAATCATAGACAATCCCCACAAAAAAATAATTTTTGGGAAAAGCACCCGCGACAAGCGAAATGATTTTACACACACGGAGACGATTTTTATCACAATTCCGTTTACCCTTCTGAGGTAACATGCAACCCTAAAAATAACAACGTTATCGTTCCGTTTCTCCGGTTACGGAACCACTAAACGGACAGCGCATAACAAAAATACGAATTATACAATTTCGTTATGCGCATTCTCCAATAACAGCGCGCACCTAACGCGTTCAGCTCGCGGACCGGCACGCACGGCCGGCCACGCACAATGGTAACAGTATATGCGTTATCCGCCGAATTATCGCGGTCACTGATCGTTTTGATGTCGCACATATCGAGGTTGGCGTCCTACATCGACGGTCGTCGTTGTTTTAAAGCCTACAAATTGTCAAAATTGTTACACGAAATATACGCCTACGAAACGCTAATAAACGGCTTGGCTGAAAGATATGAAAGAAGTTAATCAAAAATAAAAGAGAAATGGGTTGAATTGATATTACCAATAAGCCACCCCCGGGCTGGCCCTGTCCAAAACTCCCTATTAGACTAGCAGCGTTGCCGCGTAGCATAGCCAC
This sequence comes from Eumeta japonica, assembly GCA_005406025.1. Taxonomy (NCBI): domain Eukaryota; kingdom Metazoa; phylum Arthropoda; class Insecta; order Lepidoptera; family Psychidae; genus Eumeta; species Eumeta japonica. The sequence continues at coordinate 121,072 of BGZK01001469.1, forward strand.
AAGTTGGGTTCGGAAAGGGTAAGGCCCACAAATGGGGTCTTGCCCTTTATCGGTAAGTCTCTGTCGAGTCTCCTGCTCGAATTCCTTATGAAGGACTTTGCCTCACTGTTACAAGAGCCAGCCGTTTCAAAGGCAATTAAGAATGAAATGGTATCATAAGTAAATCAATCAAAATAATATTACTCATGAGATCTTATTACGCTAGATATGGGCTAAGAAATTTTTCATGAATATTCGTTTTCGAAAAACTTAACGAGAGACTTAACATTTTAAGTCTTGAAATTTAACTTAAACATTAGACCCTTATCTCAATACGGAATTCTTTATTTTTATTTACCTATAAAACGTTGTCATTTTAAAAGACAAAAAAAAACTGCATTTTTGCGTTCGTTTTGAAAATAAAAAGATGTATAAAAAATAATTCTCATTTAAAAATGAAGCAAACAAAAATTGAGAAGTTTAAAAAAAGTTCAGTTTTCAGCTTTGTGTTGAACAATTTTTTTTCGTATTCATTACGTTCGCTAAGCTTTTAAAAACGTTCATTCGCTAACTATTTCTGGAGTTCCTACTAATCAGCAGCTACCCATTCATAAAACATATTCGTACACGCTAATAACTCTATGGTACACACAACAACAGTAGATGAATACATTCACCTTTACGTTCTTCCGCATGTTCACTTGTCGAAGTTATCCAGACAGTCTATAACCTATGCTCTCTGGATTATTTTATTTCTGTCACGTTGCGGGCAAACGGTAAGCTTGGACAGTCAACAATACTCGTTGAAAACAACAAATGAATGTCCAAATTATAGCCTTAACAGCTGTTGGGCAACGCGAGATCGGTTCTCGCTTTTCATTTCACTACACAATTAACCAAAGCGAACTTCGGTTGCGCCACCTCATTAGCCGATAACCATAACATTGTTAAAATTACCAGGTTAACATCAATACCGCCGGCCTTTGTTCTCCTTAACTGTAGCAAAATCAAGGCTACCCGTAGAAAAATTATTATTATGTATTATGCAGCATTTTACTTAGTTACAATAGAACAGTGATGCGCCATATGACAAAGTTGGATAGGAACAAATTAGACGCCGAATCAGCAAGCCGTCGAAGTGTGGCGGTAGTTCAGCTACCAGATTTGATCAGAAGCTATCGGATTCGGTCCGGATTACGGGCGAATAGATCGATGGGTTTTTGAATTGAGTCAAACTACAGAGAAGTACGTCAAGCCGTCGGTCCCGGACGGTTTTGGTGGTGGTCGTTAGGGGACGTCCGATAATTACACTCGGAAGGGATCGAGCTGAATCTCACCCAATCTTACGATTGGGGGGAAGGGTCTCGCCAGATATCACGTAGTTTTTTTTTCACAATAAACAGTACAAAAATGCGAGATAAGTGGGTTGAATTGAACATGTTTTTCCACAACAAAATATAACTATGTCTTAGACAATAATATTTATCAAGCTGGTGACTTTCTGTGCGTGCAAGCAAAAACGGTTTAGAGAGGGCTAAACAAGCGAGGCTGAATAAGCAGATGATTTTACGGAAAATCGCATGGAGATGTTGGTTCCAGTAGTCACTCTTGAGATCATACATCAGTTCCCGTGGGATGAGTTAGAATAAATATTCTACGCCCCCTTAGTAGCCCCCTACCCGCACTAGGCCGGCGTGGATGGCTTAAGGTTCAAAATCCGATGCAACAACGAGAAAATTGTCGAAATCCCATCAAAATTAATTCAGTAGATTTGCATGGTGCTATAACCAGTTAAACAGTCGGACTGACAAGAATCCCAAAAATCATTGGTCTAGTTCAAATCCAAAATAGTGGATATCGATCAATTTTTTGAAAAACATCTCTAGCGTACAGACCGGCCAGACTTTTGTAATAGTGTAAATAAGTAGACATATATTTTAAAACCATAACTTTTACATGCATGTACGACAAACATACATAAAGCGTTAATGAAAAAAATCACCAGAATAGTGTCGTAAAACCAAAAGAAATACGTTTAGTTTCTCATTTCACAAAAATCGAATAATTATTTGTACTTTTGCATAATTTAGGAGTTATCTTAGTTTTGCGAGTTTCTTTAGGTACCAAATTAGTGAATCATGGAATTATTACTAAAGTAAAATTTGACTACTTATAAAAAAGATGTGGTTTGAAATATGTATTTAATTTTTAAGTGTTCTAAATACTATATCTGAAATATTTACAATTTAGCGATATATCACTAAAACCTGTAATATGATACGTGACGTAATGATGATAAAAATTGATTGGTTTAAAATACAATATTCATTATGGGATAATGCGATTCATTGAATTTAATGTCGTAACATACATTATCTATAATATTATTTTAAGGTTTACAAATATTGATTTTGATTTTAATCGTTGTTTAAAATAGTCGTTATTATTCAAATAAAAATATATACTATCACAATTTGACATTGTAAGCGTGATGCGAACGTCGACCCTAATAAACTTCGTGTATTCATAACTTCGTTTCGTGTCATGCGGCCGTGGGAATAAGCTAGCGGTCGCCGCACAACCTACTGGCATCCAGCATCCACTAACTTTATGTTCTTAGTGAGTTTTCGTATTAGGATTGTTTCCAACCATTGCAATGCAAATTTTCAACTTTCCACGATCTCAGTGGGAAAAGGGCTGTGACAAATACGCGCTATAAGTCTTCCCGCTTTACCTATTCCGCGGAGAGTGATAAATAGTTCCGGTGTAGTTTAGTTCATTCAAAAAAGTTTCTTTCGCTAATTAAGGCGTTTTCGAGAACGTTCTTAAAACTACACTTAGAAAATGTTCCCTGTCGAGACGCTCCGAAGGAAGTCATCAGTTAAAATTAATATTCTATGGCCCAAATTTAAAATTTAAATATTACTAGGTTTTCTACGAGTCTATCATCAGACTTGATCATTTAAAGCATGTAACAAACGAGAGTCTAAAACGTTGCGGTTAAGTTCCAAGATTAAACGCAATACAGTGCTCGTATACTTGTACAAACTTATTTGGATTCCCTCCACAGAACGTTGAAGAAGGAAATTACCACAGAACAGAGAGAGTCACAGACGAACAATCTCCCTTTATATTCTGTGGAGACCACGATGCACGCCGGTCTAGCGCCGTTTGAGAGTTTAAAGGCACAGAATTCAAAATTAACGAAAACTTGCAAAGACTATTCCAGTCGTGTGATAAAATAAAAAAAAATATGAACGTAGTCGGCCCAGCGCCATATCCGCGTAAAAGGAAACTGGTCTATGACTCACCAGCGCCGAGGTTACGACATTTCGCCGCGATCGTCGCATGAACTCACTCTACAGTTATTCCTCGGCGGGCTTCAATTATTATACTTTTTATTGTGCGAACAACAGAATATGGGTATATAGACAAACAGAAATGATCAGTGCATAGTTTTATTTTCTTCTAACAGTACCTGCATCGAATTTTGTCAATGCAATCAGTGTATGCAATTTTTTTCGCTATAGAAAAAAAATCAAGGCGATAGTATGTCCACTTAACTAGTTTAGTTAACCGTATACGAGTTGTCGCTACGTACGGTGAATGGTTGATGATAATTATTAAATTTGCTATGAGGTTTATTCTCGACTTATCTATTCAATGCTCTATTTGATTTATCTGTGAGGTAAAATAATGGAGACTTGTTTTCAACGAAACTGAACGTCAACTTCGAAATCTCGTCAACCCTTATTCTATTCTTTCTATAATAGAACGTTTCGTAAAATAGTGGAAAAGACAGCAGGGATACCCGCTTAAGGGATAATAATGCCGACTAAGAAATTTTCGAGAAATACATTTATTATCTTGGATGAAATATAAAAGAAGTTACGTAAAAAATATTCTGAAACAATAAAAATACTATTATTATCTATCTAAATAAACGGTTTATTAAATTGGAGTCGAGTACCAGCCGTTCAAATGGTTGTACGTGTTTTTTGTTACTTTTTTATCGTTTGGCAATGCCAATTTCTAAATGATGATATTCAAATAACCGTCACTGACGTCTCGAGTTAAATTTACCTGTAAAACGTTGCACAAATGTATAATAATAAATGTTTATATAAAAGTGACGGTGATAAAGTTAGTACACGCACGAACGACCATGCGCGTTGGATGCATGACGCTAAATGGAAAGAAAATAGAATTGTGTGCCAGCGCACTCTGCGCATGATCAATTTTGTCTTATTGTTCTATTATAATGAATCGAGTGGGAAAGTGCTCTAAATAACTATTACACCTTTGGTAAAAACCTGTCTCTTTTTCTTTAAACGTCATAAATATTTTATGTAACGTATTTTTGTAGCATTCTTCAGTATGCGCTGACCACAATTAAAATACTCTGTATTATTGTAATTATTGTACAAGTTATATTTGGACGTTCTGCAGTCATATAATATGTTGAAATATCATTGTTAACTTGTGTGGACAAAAACACTATTTTACATAATAAACTTGTTTATTAATTAAGAACTAAATGTACAACTTTTAAATAGATGTTTTAACATAAGAATTTGAGAGTGACAGACGACCAAAAATTAAAGAGGGCGCCAAATCGCTTACAAGCCTTTAAAAACAATATTGAAGGCGCGAAATTTAAACGTACAATTAACATTTTATTTTAACAATCATAATTTGTTACGTTTGAATACTTATTTGCATTCAAAAGATTTCATCGATTTAAATTAGATTTGAGACTTTCTCAATTAACTTTGTTAAAAATAGGCTACGCCGTTTCAATTTTTATTTTAATTTAAGGATAACTCAAATTAGATATATCAAATGTAGATTAGTTTTTGAAATTAGATTTATCAAAAGATTGGACACCAATCGACCGTTTAACTATCATGTATCTATCGTTTATACTATACGTTTACAAACGTAAAAAACATCTTGAGATCTTTCAATATCTTTAAATTCATAACCCTTCTTTTTCACTTCGCCGTCGTGGATTAAGAAATACAATATAAAGATGTTATTAAAATTGGTTACATTACGTCAGTCAGCGATGCTCGTTTGCAAAGCTGTAGACCAGTTCGTGAAACTAGCGACCTTAAGCATTATGAGCGAGGTTAAGCGGGATCAAAACAGTGAGTAGTTACCTTAAATAGTAAATTAGCGTAACGTTTCAATATCTAAAGCGTATTAAAACGAACACGCAGCTAAAACATTATAGTGATTTTATAAAGATAACATAGAATTTTAACTAAAATACAATACTTAAATCACGGAAAAGAATAAAAAGAACATAAGTTAGAAATCGGTAATACTTTAAATGGATTGTTAATTTAATAAATGTTTAAAAAAAAATAAAAGAATATTTTTGCTACTCGGAACACTTCTAGCATTGAAAAGAAAGAAAGTTATCAGAAATATATTGCCCCAGTTCTGATTAGAACTAAAATTTTGGCGCGACAAGCGATCTATCGCAATATTATATTTCATCTTAAACTGAGCTATGGTTAGCATAATGTAGAAATGCAATAGCCTGTACGTATGTATACGTTAACAATGTAGTGGTTTGAAACCTATAAATTTAGTACTTTGATTTAGTAATACCTAGATATTGTCGTCTTGGCACTGTGATAAACATTAAGATAAAAATTATTAACTTTACGTGTAAAATTACTCGTTTTTATAAGGTATATGTAGCCTACATACATATACCTCATAAAACGAGTAATTTATAATTGATGTGGTGTGACTATTGAGTCACGTCACATCAATTGTAGCTTAGGTTATTTAAATATACACTTATGTATAAAGTATAAACATAAGCATACTTAATTTTTATTTTCCGTAATTATAAGATTTAATACATCCTGTTTTCAAATACAAAATGTGACAAATTAAATACTATTACTTTAACAAGTTTAAATATAATGTCTATGACATTACACAAAAAATATTTAAACATTATATAGACTTTTCGCAATATGAAATTAAATATTAACATACATATGTATTATTATGGACCTTATTCAATGGCTTTGGGAAATGACACGTGCACTGTCGAATGCAGTACATTGTGAGGTGATTGAATAATAAATATTTCTGAAACGAAGTAGGAAAACGAAAGTAGTGTATGATTTTCTTAATTGAAATCCAAAAATATCTGCATTTAATAGATGGCACATAACACTTGAAACACGTCATTATACTTATGGGTTTACAATTTAAACACTAATCAATGTCTATCAACACCACGTCCGATTTAGGGGAAAAAAAACAATTTTACGGGGAAATATGGATTTTTACATAAAAAAAAGGAAATCCGCTCAGGTCGGTTAACGATAGGCACACGTCGACGGTTTGTCATCAGAGCCGCTTTTTTTTTTTTCCACCGCCGTCGCAACATCGTCGACGATTTCATGCCGAAACGCTGTTACGATACTAATCGATGCATCGATTTCACGCCCCCCCGCTCATCTAGGCAGCGAAACCGAAGCTGGGCGTAAGTACGTACAGTGAAGGGCCGGGGGAAAAAAATAAATAAATAATAAAAAGCGGCGAGAAAAAAAATCACCAATTTTGGTGTTGGTGGTGTTCAATGTCGAAGAAAATTTCCGATATGATGACAGAATCGGTCTGGGATCTTCGAACATATAACCACCGAAGCCTTAACGATTCAGCGTCCGTTGGCATTCAGCGAGATATACACAATAATTTTTTTCTTTAATTAAAACTCAAAGTAAAAATTTACTAAAATTTCTTTAGTTTAGCTTTTATCGCAGTCGAATTTTAGTTATTTTTAACTTCATCCCTTGTCTTGACAATGATTATGCGGTTATCATTTTTAAACAAAAAGCGAAGTAGGATATAAAATGTTGTTCTACATTACATGCATATGCCTGACATATACACGTGAGAGTAATCATTATAGAAAGGTTTTCAAAAAGTATATTTTTATTCAACTGACCTTTGAAAAATCGATTAATCAATATCGTAATTGCGACAACAAAAAAGGGTATATACAGGTATATATTCTGATCTAAGATTTTGAACTCGATATTTCGAATTAAGTTTTGATTAATCTTAAGAATAATTTACTTTAAAAATATGATATATAACATTAACAAACAGCAAATTTCGTCGAATACTCCAAAATCTATCAAAATACGTCAGTTTCATTAAGAAATATCGTTGGAGAATTAAAAAGTGTTTTTTCTATAAAGTAACTTTTAAACGAATCAACTGATTAGGACCGAATAATACACAGCATTCAAAAAGTTTCATTAGCTTCATGTGTTCTAAAAACTGGGTTAAATTAAAAATTAAATAAATTTCAAATACCGGCAATTTTATTTTGAGAATGTTAACGAATATTACTAGTAATAATAAATTAAAATATTTAAAATATCATCGGTGTTTCGAAAATCTAATTAGCATCAATGAGCTGATTAAGACGAGCGAAATCTCAAAAAAGTATTGTCATCCTTCTTTTTATGCCAGAAAATGTATGTGTACTTATGTGGGTTTGTGTAGGTATACTCTTTGAGTTCAGAAAGACCTAGAGAGCTCGAAACCACCCATATTCCAGACTTGTTTCATGGATAATAAGCCCTTCGGGCGTAGTGGCGGACAGACCATATTTCACCGTTTGTAAGATTTCCACAATTGTTTCAATCACAAAATATTCCATTAACAGCCATTTTTGTAGCTACTTAACATATTGTCATTCTGAATCCATAAGTACATCTCCGCCTGTACAACACTTGATATTATATCTGTTTACAGAAAATTCATTTTATTTTATCAGGAAAATTTTATTTCGGTCACAATTTGTTTGCTGACGAACAATTCTATTTATTATGTCGTTATATACCGATTATATATATCAAAAAACATTGAGTGGGAAACGTTATTTACGGTTTAATTTTTTTTTTAGTGAGAGTGTACATGACGTGGGCTTCTCTACTTTATCGATCATGCTATTGAATAACGTGATTAATTGATTCACAATTAAAAACAGGAAACGACTTGTCTTCTATACCTTATTTTCGTTACATTGTAAAATGGCTTGTAGTGAAAAATTACTAGGTAAAAATATTATATTTGCAATGCAGTGCCTACAAAAATAGAATGCTGCATTTTTTTTATATAGCATTTTGATGACGCAAATGTGCTTGCGAAGTACCAGAGAGTACATGAGTGATCGCCGTGGCCCATGGGCACCCGCAGTCCCAAGGGAATACCAATGTATTTGCGGCCTTTTGGAAAAGAATAGGACCTTTTCTTGAAGGACCCTGTCCTATTTAATTAGGAACACCGCTGAGGGTAGATCATTCCAAAATTTTGTCGTACGTGGTAAAAATTGCGTATGAAGCGTATGAATAAATGTAAATGATTTATTGAAATATATTTTAAAATACAACAAAATGCGCTGGCTGAGAGCCCAATGTGAAATTCCACTATTTGTGACGATATAAAAGTGGGGAGTTAAATAAATTCAATGCTAAATTCATTTTCTGAACACCGTTTGATAGATCACGGAAATATTAGCAATTTTATAGTTAACATACATTAAATTCCCTAAATAGGAGCTGAACACCGAGAGCGAGCATATAATTAATTGAGGTGCACAATTAATGCCAGCAGAAATGGCCTGCAATTTTTGAAGTCATAAATGAAAAATCCACATTTCTATAGCAAGGTAATATTAAAGTTATAAAATTGAGGATGAAAATGTCATTATATATGGAATATATTAACTGGAAGATTTAATCTATTACGACAAAATTAAACTAAACTTATCCAACAATAATCTGCACTATGTGAATATTCAAATGACTATAATTAATTGTGTATAATTCAAAGAATACCTTCTGAAAAGAGTTGCGTCAGACAAGCAGACATTATTATCTGTTTTATTACTGGAGTATTACCCTATCAAAAAAAAAATCTTAACCTCTGTTCATTTTTGAAACATAAAATGTGTTGTGGCAATTTCTACTGACGGGTAATTTAAAATATCAATTAAACTTAGTGGTTCTCTCTTATATATTTCCGTTGTCGGATAAATAGAATCGACCCTAGTTGTCTACGGTATGCCACGGTCGATTATCTCGCTGTGTACTGAGCTCGGATGTACCACTCGAAATTCTTGAACAACGTAATCTTTTTATCTGATAAATTACGTTAGCAAAACTCGTACAACTGCGCAAAAAGCATGGGATCAACGTAAAAAAATATCAACTCTACAAAATATAAGCAAAGATTAAGTAAATTATTTTTTGACAACACCTCCCAAAAAGAATATTGGTCATCTTTTTGTATCTTTATGTATTCCTAATTTTTTTAGACTTTTTTCATAATGCCATAACAAAGTGTGAAACGAACCCGAATATTTACTTTTTTGCACGCCTCACAAGCGGAGCGTTGAGGTGATGTTTGTGTATCTATATTTATATACAAATGAATATTAGCCTTAAGCCGTATGTGTAAAGTTGAGATCAGCGCATGAGCCATTATAAATATCTCACGAAATGGCGCGAAATTTGAATTTGAAAAATCTTTTTTTGAAATTTCATTATCAAAAACTCTATTGAAATTTTTTATTTTAGAAGTTAATGACCGCGGTGAGGCGTGCACTTTTGGATTTTCCAAATTTTTCTTTTGATGATAGTGTAAATTTTTGTAAATTCTTCGAATGCCTTTCGCGGTAAGTGTAGTGAAGAAATAAAATAGGAGCCTGTGTACAAAAATGGATAAATCCACCTTTGAACATTATGTTTCTCTTTCAATATCTTGAACAGGTTATAGCGCAGTCTTCATAAAAATCGGGCATCATAGCAAACTAAATGTCCCTTTGAAATAGCTTCAAAATCGACACATCTATAATGCGAAACGAAAAAAGAATACTTATTCTATTTATGGAAAAGATATGGAGATTTTTTTCATTCACTTTTTTAAAAAAAAAAGGAAAAAAATCTTCGATAATTTGCTTTTTCTGTTTTACAACCCAGTTGATTTAAACATGGACACCTATAACGACACCTGATGACGTCACAGAAAACAAATTCATTGAATGAAAGAAAACAATCTTCAACATCCGGTATTATGACAATCAGTTTTTCACAACGGCAAATCTACAGACCGACTGAACGGCGTACATCATTCGAAATAGGGATTTCGAATGGATCATTGTCGTGTAGGTAATATCCTCTTTCACTGGCCACCCGAACAGCCATTTCGGCCGTGAAGCGTCATAAAGTCCAAAAATGCGCGGTTTCCTCACAAAAGAGCTTTCTAATTCCTCGTGCGGTGTGCGCGTACTAAATTCCGGAACAATAATAATATTTAGCAGAACGAGACGTTTGCCCGTGAGGCGGTATGAAGGCGTTCAAAATAAAATGCGGAGAATGATAAAATTAAAAAAAATACTATTCACTTTCCCTTTAATTTGGAGTATATTTTTTCAGGAAACAACGAGATACACAAAATACGGTGTCGTGAATAACAGATCGTGTACAAATCTCGCTACGGAATTCCGGCTATAAGTCACAAAAACGGACTTTATTCGGCCAAGCTTTATCGTAGAATAAAATTCGGGCTGCTCTTGAGTAAATCCACTTTACAATTTAACGACTATTATCAACTCAGACAGGAGTTCATTAAACTGAATTTATGCCGCCGAGATCTGTGGAGTAGTGGATTTCGCTTGGACATAACTTTGGAGTCTAAAAAATCGGAGTGGTAAGGACGGAATCAAAAATATGCAATAGGTACGAAAATATTAAATAGTAATTCTACAAATGGCCACGATGACACCGGTGAAACAAAGTGTTTGATTGAAGTATATAATTATTATTAAGAAACTAATAAAAATTTCGCAAATATAATATTTTTGTTGTAGTATTATTGAGGGTTAAACGAGCATGCGAACCATAAAAGCATTGGTGGTCACCGCAGCTCATGGACACTCGCAATTCCGGAGGAGTCACCAGTGCGGTGTCGGCCTCTTGGATAGGAGTAGGATATCTAATGAAGGAAGTAATAGGCTGAAGGAGAGGGGAGGGACCGATGAAGGGAAGTTGTGGGATGATGGAGGGCTTGTGGGCCGGAACTCTCATTCACTGGACGAAAACCGACAGCAGAAACTGTTACGTCACGCTTGTATTCTATGAGAGCATGGTACTCTGCTGCCAAGTTGACCACACCATAACTCTACCACAATTACATCTACCGATATATAAAGATTTAGTCAGAATAATTTGAAAATTTACCATAACCACGTGATCACTATACAATTTTCATTGCTTACGCATTAATATCTAAGTCTGTTTATTTACTTTAAGCTATTATTGCGGAGTAATTAATTGTATTTAAATTAATCACTCCATGACAATAGCCTTTCTAACATGGCATAGCCATCTACATTGAATTATTACTATTTTGAGATAATCTTCCATAAATGAAAAATTGACGAACGATGCTATCAACTGTTTGTGCATAACTTGACAATTATTGACAATCACTAAACTATTAAATACGTTAGCGTATTATTACCAAATATGTCAATAAAGTTACGAACTATGTATATAATATCGTATTTTGTTGCTATAAATTTTTATTGAAACTTTATTTATCTGCATGCACTATGCTTGGAAATGTTCTATTCCCGTGTCGGTTTATTATTTTATATGTATAAAAATATTTTAAAATGAGGTACGTACTTAAGAATAATGAGTAATATGAAATTAGTACAATTAAGAGTACAAAGTCAAGTCAAGAAAACATAGAATTTCAGCGCAATAATAGAATAGTCCGTGAGTCAAGTCCGTGACGATTTATTTACAGTGGACGGTGTCAAAAAATTGTGATATAAATAATTATATCGATACCTAGATATAAAGCGTTGTTGATCTTATAGGTATTTAAACTCAATAACAACACTTCTTTCAACTACTCTATAATTTATGATTCGGATAAAAGTTATTTGTCTATCGTCACTTAGGGTTTTTCAGAAATATGGCGGCATAAAAAAAAACATACGGTTCTGCCTCAACCGGCTATATATCAAATGTCAACGTTCCGGCCTCACCCTTACGCCGCGACCTTCGCCCAACCTCGCCCTGTCTGAAAGTGACGCCCTATTAAATTACTTGTTTAAGTACTGTGGAAATTATCGTTCAGTTCGACATATTATTCTATTTTATAATTAAACACATATAGTTTTTCGTGTACTTAATATTCATAGTACACAGCAGACGTAATAAGACAAAGATCATAAGGTATTCCCAAATAGTTGTAATCGAAAAACCGTTTCGAGTTACTGTGCGTTTACTATTTTAAGTTATCTTCATACAGTCGAATAGAAAAATTTCTTTAGCGTTTTAGATACCTTTTAAGGAATAGATTAACCTTTTCTTTCTTACCTTCAGTTAGACGTTATATAAACTTTTCCAGCTTCCCGTGCCAAACAAATAAAACTAACCGTAACTGATCGTAAACATAGCTAACCGTCACTACAAAGAGATGCATTATGGATGAAATTTTGTATTAGTTTTGGATTGTGAAATCTATTTTTTGTTTGAAGGGGTACATAATAGGTTTTGATCAATAATTATATGACAACCTTATATACAAGGTTTATATTAGGTATATTTTATTAGTATTAAATGATTACTGTAATGCATTACTATTATAATGTATTTACCTAAATACCTGATTATCTACTAAATTTGAAGTGCGTTAAAAACAATTTATGCATTTATCACAGTCTCAAAATGTAAAAATACGGATGTTAATATATGCACTAGCAGAAAAGTGTATCTTCAGGCAGGCGTACCGGCACTTACGTCCTTTTGTTGAGAAGCGCAGTTTTACGCCAATAACTCGAAAATGATACCGATCATATTGACAATAATTTTCATAGAAAGTATTTATTAAGCGTTACCTTACCATTTTTTTCTCATATTTTTAGAAAATACGATTTAAAATAAAAAGGGGGACATAATTTATGCTACTTTCGGAGCGAATATTTCTTAAAACACTCACTTAATCAAAAAAAAAATACTTACAAATCTGAAAACGTTTTAAAAAGAGCTGTCGAAATATGTGCCATACGTTGACGTTTGCTGAAAAAAAATTTTTCAGCTTCTGTTACATGTATAGAGTGCCCCTAAAATATTTATTTTGTAATTTTATTATCAAACTAAGTAGCAGCTTATACAATACATCTGTCCTCCAAACATCAATCCACATCTTGGAGTTTTTGAGTGAAACGCCTGTGACATACGGACGGACGGACAGACATGACAAAACTATAAGGGTTCCGTTTTTTTCCATTTTGGCTAAGGAACCCTAAAAATATATCTGTCAAATAGAAGTACCGGTACCTAATAACTAAAAAGTAATCTTTCAACTTTATGACTTTATAGCTTTGACGAAGTTATCCACTGTATGTATATTTAAATGTGAAAACTCAGATCTGATACAACATGAAATATCAATTTTACATCAGGAATAACATTTCTTCCAGACTCAAAGGGTATTTAGTATAGTTAGTGAAAAAAATATCGACACTTTAGAGAGGTATAAATTATAATCTGACGGTGACAGGCTTACAGAGTTTGTTTGGACGGGAGTCGTGTTTGATGTGAAACATCTAATGGCGCATTTGGCGCCCCAGCGCACCCATCTCAACATTTTTACTGAACGCTTCCACAAAATAAACAAACGCTTTCGTGTGTTCTCACAATCGCTACTTTAGATGTGTGTTAGTGTCTCGGCGTATTTTTTCGTAATATAGCTTATAGTTTTATCTGTAAACATTGGTTCGTTTAAGCGCATTTGTTTTAAAACGTTAAGAAGTGGTTTTTAATCGTAGATATGAGTCACAGTGCTAGTAAGAATGATAAAGGGAATGTAAGGGGTAGATGTAGCAAAAACTGAAATGTCCACTTTTTTGTTTTAATTCAAAAAGAATTTAGTACAAAAAAATAAACTTAGATGATACCCATCTGTCAGGCGTCCCGTGTCTGCTCTTTTTTTATGAGAAGCAATTTTAATTTTTTTCTTGCTATCGATATCATTAGTAATATAAATCAAAATTCAAATTAAACGATACATATCTAACTGCAATGCAAAAAATCCAATGAATTGCTTAAAATAGACTACATTTTCTTAAACAACTATATTGGTATTTATTAACCAATGTCCATTTCGAATCTTCATTCTTGTGGAGACATTATTGTATGAATAAATACCTAGAATAAAGAAGACGTCGATCGAGTCAAAACCAGAATCGAACATAGCGTTCGCGTCGAAACCGGTTAGGTCTCAAAGTGAAGATAGAGTTGATTGGTGCTAAACTGAGCACGAAAAGCCAAGTTCATTTGGAAGCCTCATGGGGAAAATGTACCCGTAAACGTGAATGTAAAGATGTTGGGAGGCGTTTGTTTAGTTCTTCTTTCCATAAAGCTCTAATTCTAATAGGCGGTTATACGCTAACGTAACTAAATTAAAAGGAATAAATATAAAATATATGACAAAATTATATTATCAGATCCACAGATATATAAAAAGGAATAGACAGAATAAGTGAAAATGAAACACACCTTTCATTAGCCAAACTACGAAATTGAAATGGCGCGCCGGGAAGCAAAACTAATAAGGTCAATTTGATTCAAATCAAAAATCTAACTTATATTATTGTCATGACTATAGTATATTCATAAAAAAAATACTTGGTATACTTTTGTCGCGTGGTTGAATTTTTCACAGAACCTGTATAAACAGATATTTCCTATTTAGATGAACAGCTTACGAAAACAATCGTCAAATGAACAAGGGAGGACCATAGACAATGAAGACCAAAAAAACTATGCATTTGATTATTATCTCCAGCTATTAAATTCAATGCTTTTATTTTAAAAACACAATAATAGCCCCACTCACGGCCGTCGATTTGATGCTCGGAGGGTTGATGTTATCGTCTTGCTTAGTAATCTGTGTCATTTTTTTTTTGTCGAGGCAACACAGTGCGTCGGCGCAAGGCCGCGACCTCCGCGGGTCGGATTGCGCCCGCGGCGACGCCGCACGACTCGAAGCCGACATCGACATCGGACACCGCGTGAAAGTCCCACATAATATATTGATGTGCTGAATCGGTGTAAATATTGCATTAGTTTAAAGGTACTATAATGACCAGTAGAAAGGATCCAAATTAAGATTAAATGTAACTGAACTATATTAGAAGATACATCACATGCAGTTACTCACAAAGGTTAATTATCACCAGAAGAATGGTATATGCTATCACAAAGCTGGTGAAGCAAGCAAGCAATTTTATTTGTATTTCACGGATTGAATTTTAGCTTTTAGATGATATGTACAATTACTTGAAATTGAACAACAATAATCGTTTGACATTCCAAAATGTTGTTTAACGTTTGAACACATTTTCCTGTCAAAGTGATAATTGACATTCATATTGGTATGTCAAAGTGGTTAAAATTCCAAACGAACAGCGAATTCACGAATGATTCTTATTATACTAGGAAATAAATACATTATTAATACAATTGGGATAAAACAATGTAAAACATACTAAAAATTAGTAATTAAATAATTTAAGGAAGCATGTCGTACCTTATCATTTACATTACCTCTCATCCCCTATATAAACAATTGGTATTATCCACGAATAGCGAATTAAATAATACAATTCAATGAAATAGTTTTAGAAAGCGTTTCAAACTTTCTTCCGCGAGCGGCTTATAAAATGCGCCGAACAAAGAAGCGATAGAGACAGACGTGCTGAGAACAAAGTACCAGAGACGGTTTAAAGCTCGGCCAGGCGGGCCCGCCGCCGGCCCGCTCCGCTCCGGGCGCAGCCGCTTGTCTGTGGTTCCGTTTCGTGATCTCGGCGCGAGCTTTGTTTGCCGCTTTTTGGATAAATTACTCTTTGTCTCGATGGCAAATTGTTCTAACGGAAATTCGGACCGATTTTTCTGCACTGAATTTTAATGCGAGCAAAAACATGATGAATCAACTCGCCTCGTTTATTTAATCTCAAAAAGCGAGCGCTTGTAATTAACTCTTTCTACATAATTGACACATTTAGATAATTAAACGAACTAAAATGTTACGTAAGCAAACATTCACCTTGGAGTAATTTTTTTTTATAAAACACAGAAGTCTAGCGATGAGTACGAGCGGTCATCCTATACTATATGATCACCACCGCCCATGGACGTCCGCATCAATAAGGTGAGCGACCAACACATTACCATCTTCATGAAACGGTATATATTTTTAAATATAATTGTGTGCCAGTATAATTGTGTTTCAAAACACTATCGATAAAAGTCCCTATAGTATCAATATGCATAATAGTATGTCAATTGTCGAGTTATCACTAGCGGTCGACAACATAGGGATTAACTTTGGACGTATAGGGGCGTGATTTTTTTTTTGAACCCTCGATAATATTAACTATTTGCCATTTAACACATGATACATTGCGATTTTATCAAGTGGTCGCTTACTGTCACGGTTTATGAACGTTCAGTGAAAGTGGTGAGGTTTGATTGGCGTATGTGTACCTTTTACGAATGGAGCGCGGCAACAACGCAACCAATCAACCAATAACACAATGGCGTCGGTCTGTTGTCGCGTCGGGTCTCACCAGCCCCATCGAACAGAGCCGAAAGACTACTACACATTCAAGATCGACGCTCATAATTCGTGACAGCACGAAAGACGGTGAGGTGGTGCAATCGGCGCTGGTAATGGAAGATTCACCCTAATTTATATTAAAGAAAGGCAAGGTAGTCAAGTTGAAAACATTCGGTGACCAACGACAGTCTGTACAGCCCTTTGCTATATATGCAGTCTGGAAGCTGTAGTATTTGATACCGAGGTGCATATCCCACAGCTAAGAGATGAAAATACTACAATGGACGAGTGAGTGCACCTTTGCCATCTAAATCGAATCTAAGAACCTATAAATATAAGAACTTCATGTATCCACTTTTAAAGAGGTACATTAACACAATCGGATTTCTGTTTTTTATTAAACACCCTACCAATTCGGCACAGCTGTGAAGTCAATTCTGTACGTCACAGGGTGTACGACTACCGCCGCATCCCTAGGTAGTACAAAGTTCAACTTCGACAGGCAGAAATTGATGAGTCTAGACCACAGAGTAACTAAAAACTCTTTTAACAGAAGTAACCTTCAATAAAATTTTACATATTCCGTTTACGCGGTTTCCGCATTTACGGTGTATGAATTTAAAATTCGTCGAATATTCAATTTCAAAGTGGCCAACATTCGACAAAGGCGATTTCAATATAAACCCTTAATACGTTTATAGGTATTATATTATTAAAATAACTAGGCGTGCCTGCGGCTTTGACCGGATGGACATATAGACTGAATCTCCTCATTTTGTTTACATCAATGTCTCATTAAATCGAGGTCGCGAACTCAATCTATACTTTCAAAATTTTAAATGTCCTATTGATTTTTAATACGATCGCAATATTCGCCACAGCATTAAACACATAGTTTTACTTCGTGTAAAGGATACACGCACTATTTTTCTCTTTCTATCTGTCCGAGTGCGATGACAAACGAAAGTTTGTCGTCACGTAAGCGTAAGATTCACATCACAAAAGTACAATTGTATTTGGAGGACATCGGCTGTGACTAAGAAGCGGACGGAAGAGGCTCCAAGACAAATCTTCGTGTTTATAAAATCGGTTAATATAAAAACGGTCATTTTTTGTCTGTTTTTATGTCTATATTGATACAGGTATGTCTGTACATGTTCGTACAAAACTAAGGTTTTTGGTTTTTTAAATAATATTTGCAGTAAAGAAAATTAAATTTACGAAATCGAATCGCATCGTTCGGGTTTCTATTCTAATAAATATTTAAACGCGTTATAGTTAAAATACGGAAGATTTGTATCTCTATGGTAAATATTCAAGGTACAATTTCATTAATGTACAATATTAAATCATTATCATATATATATTCGTAAATAAATATACTACAATTTCAACTTTAGATCAGTATTACAGTAATAGACACGTACTTAGAGCGTGGACGAAACGCGTTGAAATCATTTGTATTCAAGCGAGTTACATATTGCTCGTTGCGAAATGCTCGAAGGTAACGCGGTTCTTTGTTATTCGTTCTAAGAAAGTTTTATGTGCACTGCTTAGTCATATTTTATAAGTGCGCTTTAATTAAGTTTTTATCAAAGGTCCATTTTGGTGTATGTTTTAGAACAATCCATAATTCGTGAACTCTAAAATAATCTTTGCGTAAATTTGGTACGAAATATTTTCTTTTTTCTTAATACTTCTTCGAAATATTTGACACTTCCTTCATCAAAAATTTCAAGGCAATTCCCGTTAGTCCGTTGATATTCAATAAAGTTAATCAAGTAAGGTTAAAATCGATAAAATTCTACCATTTTTAAACTTTTAATAGTCAAACTTTATGTGAAAATCCACGGTTTTAGGTTGTTTGTATACAAGCTGATTTCTGAAAACTATAGTGTTATTAACACATAGTAAAAATAAAAAAAACAATATAAACTTATACAGTTATTAATACAAATACAATACAAATTCCATTGAATTTTGCATTTACTAGGCAATTACATAGTCTACACAAATTCGTTTAAGGGCTTTGTGTGTCTATGTTCAATAAAGTTCCTTGTGGATATATAAAACTTACCCTAAAATAAAATTTGCGATCATTATTAAAGATTTTCTTGGTAAAAACGCATTAATATCCAAGTATTTCCGAATGTAAACCAAATATCCATGGACGTACAAACACGACTTTTTATCAGGTTATTTCCTTTTTTAACATTATTGTTTTTATTTTGATTATATGTACAATATAATTTGAAAAGAACTATCCTGAAGTTTCTTACTACTTCTCGCGAGAAAACTGCCTTCCAAGGGAGTGGTAAATTCATAATATAAATAACGTATTGCAAGAGTTACTCATAACTTATGAAAAAAAGATATTTTTAAATTAGAAATTATATTTGGATACTAAAACGATTAATTGCGACACACATTTATGAGTCATTAAAACTATGAATGTTGTGATTACAAAAAACTGTCTAAAATCGTGATTCTAGAAACGCACAATAACATCATGCACGTTTTAAGGAATAATCAATCCATAGACAACGCAAAAGCTGTACCAATCGCCTTGTTCATGGCATATTAATTCTCAAAAAAAATAATATATTAAGAGTAATGTATAGAATACACGCCTTTCAATTTCGTCCATAGACAAAACGAGGTGCACGATCGCAGCGCCGTCACCGGGAATTGGACCAAAAAGGTAGCTGGCTCCATTACATAAATAATGACGGCTGTTGTTTTCTTTTTTAATTTAGATAATGGCCGTATTCGTGCGCGTCTGCGTTTTGTGGGCCAGTGTACGCGCTAATCTCGATTTGGCCCGGGGCGATGCGAGCGCCGCGCCGCGTCGAATCGAGCCCGCATCCTACATTTTCACGTAGTGGGCAGTGTTGGTACGTTTATGAACGCTGGTCACATTTCACGTACCCAGTCGCCGGCGCTGTGCTTCTGGTCGTCCGACCGTTCGCCACGTCGTTACATGTACATATTGTACGGGGCGGGATTGACATGGTGTTTATGGAATGAAGAAAAATAATATTTCGAATGTGGATTGTTTGTTACAAAAGCGCTAATACCTGGCTAGATTTAAAATCGGTCCACGTCAGTGGTCATTCAGGTTCTTTTTGTAATAATTTTTTTTTGCAG
This sequence comes from Eumeta japonica, assembly GCA_005406025.1. Classification (NCBI taxonomy): domain Eukaryota; kingdom Metazoa; phylum Arthropoda; class Insecta; order Lepidoptera; family Psychidae; genus Eumeta; species Eumeta japonica. The sequence continues at coordinate 140,881 of BGZK01001469.1, forward strand.
GATTAATTAATTAATATTCTATTTTACATTAAATTAAAGTCAATTTATTGATATTATATTATATATATACGCTATAGATACATTCTTAAAATTGACTTTTGAAGAATGAAATAAAAATAACATAGTCGTAGCACTAGATAAGAAAGATAAGAAAAAGAAGGCTTTAACAAGGTTTTTATGCATTATCTAGATTATTTACGATTTTCAGATTATATTAAAATTGAGTAGCCACATGTTGTATAGTTAATCGAGCATTCCCATTTAAAATTATACAGAAAAACTAAAATAGTTAACCAGAGGATAAAAAAAATCGAAGAAAATAAAAATCCACAAGAGATTTAATCTATAAATTTACAAATCTACATAAAAAGTATTTATAATGAGTCGGTTACCCGTAATAATACATGGGAAACCAATTCGTAATTTGCAGTTGCTCACACAGAGCGGAAATCATTTGTAAAAAGTGAATAATAAAGAAGTATACCGTTATACGAATCTTTGGTTTGTATAATTTCCTGAGTGTTAGAATACCTTAGGCAAAATACGTGCATAAAAAATAAAAGATGACAAGAACCGCTTGGAAAAAACCTAGTTACGTGATCCCTTATAGAGAGAAATACTCAGTACATTTTTTTATTCAGGTACAGTACTGCCCTAGTTTATACAAATGCGGTGTGTACAGTACCTCAACAATATTCGATAACTTCTACGGCCGTGAATATTCTCTATCTACCGTAAGTCAAATCTTGAGCTTGAATTACATCCCAAGTGTAATAAATGCATTTTGGATAAAATCGTCTGTTAAAATTTAAGAATTTATTTTACTTGTTAAGAAACAAGAAATTGTTATGCAAATTTATTTTATAATGTTGCACATTCTTGTAATCAACATTTTAGAATTTCCTGTACATAGCTTTGCACTCGTACCTACAGATCTCAATTCATTTGTGAGCGAAGTCGACAACGACGCATATTGACGTGACAACGTCTTAAATTAGGTTGCGGCTGGGAGTCACTTATGAAAAAGTGTAACGCTCGGTAACGTAACGATGAGTCACCGAACGAGAGAGAGGCCCGCCGAATGCCTTGCGTCTCTCTCCCACTCAACTATGATCGGTCTGCCGCGCGCGCAGCACTAGAGAATTAGTGCATAGCTTGCAAATGTATTGCAAGTTATTGTATGTATATTTGTATATAAATACGTATGTATGTGTAAAGGTAAAAATAAAATTTTGTTAATATGAAATTCAGTGCGAGATTCTTTGTATAAATTAATGTTTTAAATATAATTCTTTGTATAAATAAATGTTTTAAATTGTTACTATTATTTCATCCTTCTTCCTACTATACGAATGAATATTCACATTAAAATGATTTTACCATTCAAAGTCGTTGTCACGTAAAACTTTCGCCCGTATACCGACTTTACAGGCAACCAAATTTTTTTTATTACTGAACTTGGCTTGCACTTCAAATTTACGATTTTGATGGGATATCATAGAAATTTCTTTTTGTACAGAAATTATTAGTATTTATCATCAACGTGTAGATTACAATTTGTAAAATTACTGTATTTTCCTACGTTTACGCTGTATTGTTTTATTTTTTGTGCTATATTTCATATTTTCTTATACTTTCGAAATGTTAGAGTAAATTGCCTATTCATTATCTGCAATTTTTTTAAACGTTTTCTATTTATTTTTAATTTGGCCAAGTCTAGGGGATATAACGTGTGCGGCGGTCGTATTGTACTTTATTTCAGATTACAGATCCCAATTATGTAGAGATAATTTTGGAAGGGAATTTGCAAATTTGTAAACCTGCAGGTATCTAAATTTGTAAATTCCCTCCTAAATAATTCAGGCGGCATAAAACCTAACTCTGATAGTCTTACCTACTATAAGAAACAAAATTATATATTCACATACTTTCATATTTAACTTAGTTAGTTCTTTGTTGATACCAATTATCAAAAATTTCAGTTTTCAGATTTTTTCCTTTGTATACGCCTAATAGTCTACCTTGATGCCAAATATCAAGTTTCCAGGTCGTCTGGAAGTGGGTTATGTTTTTGATCTACAAGTCAATCGGTCAGTCATAACATGCCGGTTTTTAAACGTTAATATATCAATAACTGTTCGAGCTACATTTATGAAATTGTAGATTCTAGGCAACTAAAGGGTTTTAATAAATGTGCCAAATTTCATATTATTGTTAAATAGGTTACGGGTTGTGAAGAGGTAAACATAGCTCGAAAAGATTTGTGTGATTCGTTTTTTTTTTTCGTTTTTCGTGGCGACGCACACGGCTGTTGCGTCGCCAGTTCTTTGAACTTGTGAACACGCTGCCGCATGTCTAGATTTGAAATAGATGTTGTCACTTCAACAAATTCATCAAAAGGCACTGGATTGCGATGCACTCGCTAGTCGTTTGTTAATTATATAGACACGCAGATTAAGGTAATGTACATAAAATTCTACATTCATTGTCATTAAAAATTTTCGCAGCTTTAATAGTCGATGATATTATGGAAACTAGAATAAATGTAAAACTCCTCATGTTTAGTACCCAATTTATTACTTACGAATACCATTACAAATTCAAGTATAATATATGGTTTCCATATGAACATAATCATATGGAAATATCACATTAGAGCTAATCCCAATAAGATCACCAACAACCATCAGTTACTATTGGTTTATTTAAATCAAAATTATTTGAAATTGTGATTAATATTGTAAATTTAGTTAAATGTTTGTACATTTGCTAGCAAGCTAAACTTGATTTGATCTGAATTCTTAATATCATGCAAATATAACCAAATATACAGGTGCACTTTGAAGCTGATAAGATTGACATTTAATTTAAAATACAAAAACTTAGCGATAGTCACTTTTTGATTAAATGCGTTATAAAATGACTGTATTGCTACAACGTAACGTTTTACCATAATACGATCAAATCATACAAATGGTTTGTGTGATTTGGTTTTATTATGGCCGCATTTATCTCATAAATATCTTCTACCAATTTTGGGATGTCCCAACACATACGTAGGTATGTGATCGATTAATTTCGTATCCCATCACTATGATATAGTATCAATAGTTATAGGGCGTACACAGATGTTTTATCACAGTGCTCATGTTGCATCAACCCTAGATAATACGGTTGATAAGATTCTGTTATCTAAACATGCTTCTGATGGAACATTCTCCGAACGTCATGCATTTTAATATCAATGTAGTACGTACTGTTGAATAAGTTCAATTTTAAATTTGTAATAGTTCCCCTTCCAGTGCTTCAATCATCAATACATTTAATAAAACAGAACCAGACGTGTCGGTACAATTAAGGTACGTATAAAAATGGAGACGGAATGACAAGAGATCTTCCTCTTAGTATCGGAGAAAATAACGATTTTTCAATTTGTTGTCTGTCTGTTCACGCACATCTCTGAAATTTCTGAACGGATTGCAACACTTTTTCCAGAACAGATAGAGCTAAGCTTGGAGCAAAATATACGACTTCTATCACTTAAATCGGATGTCAGGAAAAATGTTATCCTCAGGGGCGGGTAGTGGGGTTGTAGTGTAAAACTTTTTTCACACATAGGAAGCTACACAATCGCATAGTAATATAGCTTATATGTATTTCATTTTTTGTTCTAGAGTTTGACCTGGCTTCATACAAATATGAACCGTGAACGATATCGGAATTGAAAGTGAGACTGGGAGGAATCGAGAGACAGCATCGGGATTAAAATTAAGAACAGGTCCGGGGCTCTAAACCGAGTGTCGAATAAGGGGCTAGAATCAAGAATGTGACCGGTGTCGAAACCAAGAACGGTATCGGAACCAGAATTGGAAGCGGGGACACGATTGGGATGGATAGAAAGGTCCAAGGTTCCTTTATCTTTTCACATCAAAGATAAAGGAACACATTCATGTGTCCACTTGGGCGATGCCGTGGGCAGAAAGCTAACTAAACAATATAACAATGAATTATTTACGACATCGTAAACATCAAATACAGCCACAGGTCACAAATTGCGATATTAATATAAACAATATTCTAAACTGATCAATAAGTGGAATTAAAACTAGTACTTTAAGAAATAATGTTTACTATAAATCCATATTAATGTATATAAAAGTGAAATCGTTGTCCGTCTATTTGTTTTTTATCGCGTAAAAACAACTGAACCGAACAGACACGAATAACGCACACAGAGCGACTGCACGTCTGGTTAAAATATAATCCATATAATATGACAGTGAAACATTGTTTGTCTGTCGGTCCTTCCAATCAATCTCGAATGTTGCACACAGACCTGAACTTCTATTGACAAATCTAGGATATATTCGTAAAAATATTTTTGTATTTCTATATTTATTTATTTTATGCGATAACTGACCGACGTTTAGATCACAGATCTTTGCCGGCGGTTGAAACAAACAATTCGTATAGACGCGAAGTTTGTTTGTAAATATTTTTTGACAAAAAATCTATGAATCAACCAAAATTCTTCACATATGACGGCTGTTTGTTACCTTTGCCTAAAGCATAAGATATGCACATACAAAAGTGAAACTTTAACCGTACATTTCTTCTCGCACAAAATCACGGAAGCAATCACTATATCTAGAATATTATAATGACACTATGCGGACTGGTACCGAAACCGCGAGCGGGACATCGAGACGAGCCTGAATAGGAATTAGAATCGACATAAAAAATGGAACCAGCACCGGGTTCGGATTAGGATTAACAAAAAGATTTGAAGCGGGACTGAGACTCTAAGGGGTCAATATAAAAAATAAAAAACATATATTTTAAGTCCACATGAGCAATTCCGCAGGCAAAGACTAGTTGTTAATCAAACGGATAAGAAAAAAATGATATTCACTGGTGTCTTAATCACAATACGATGATTTTATTATTATTAATTTATATATACTCATACGAGTTTCAAAACTTTGGATTATGCATTTAGACATTCTTTCTTTACAAAATAATTTTGTATTGTAGGTACGCGTTGCATCAGTAATCAACATTTTAGTATAGATGTCAATATTAGACCAATACATTTCAATTGATTGATGATATTTGTATTTTTCTACGCGTTATACAAATAAGTAAAGTCGGTAATGCACCTAACAAAGAAATATTGCATACGTATGAATTCGTCCGTTAGCAGCGGCCTCGCACGAGACTAGCAAAAAAGTGAAATTCGGATGCAGGCGGGCGGAAAGTTGAAGCTTGGCCGCGGACGATTCGTCACTCACCTCGAGTTTTTTAGAATACTCCTCGGCGATGCGGTCCTGCTCCCTCTTCAGCTCCTCGTTCTTCTCCAGCAGGGCCTTGCCCAGTTCCGCTGCGAGGAGGAGGTCGGACTCCTTCTGTTGCAGCTGAGTCCATACGTCCGGCTCGGCGGGCCCCGGATTCGCGGCCGTCTCCCGCGACATCTTCACGTACTCCTCCAGGTCCTCGTAGAAATGCTCGTCGGAGATGCTCAGCGCACTCGGCGCGATCCTAGTGCCGCTACGGCTACGGCTCCGCCTGTGTCTGGCCACTCTCGGTGTTGCACCGCTGCCGACGAACTGCGTCTCTTCTGTTATGAACTTGGGGGATTTCCTGTCCGGATCGGGCGGTTCTAAGTCTGTGAACTTGGTTCTACTACGATTGTCGCTACTATTGCTGTCGGTGCCGAATTCACCGGCCATTTAATCACTGCGTAACCCTCGCG